>JAAIXJ010000134.1:13990-197420 GCA_013403705.1 Heliconius hermathena
TATATACAGGGTGGAAGTGTCAGCACCACATTAAATGAAACCACAGTTTTAACTACTCTATAAAAGCCTAATATAATTCAGAAAAAAATAAATTCCCAAAAATGAAAAAGTTTTTTTTTCAAACAAAATAAATAATAAAATTGTCATTTTAAAACAAAACGCCATTTGTAAGGATGACGCACGCACACATAAACCTATCAAAGGAACACCGCCGCACACGCCTCATTTCGAAATCGAGTCGTATGTATTGGCGATAAAGTTCAAAGTTGTTTAACCTTTAGTAGTATTTTTGTAGTAGTAAGTGTTTATGTTATTGGGATCTATACGTAATCGCGTCACACGAAATACAGGTACGGATAAAAATCGTGAAATGAAAAAAAAATCCTACGTCCAAACTGTTGAGGCATCTTGATTAATTTCTTTAGGTATAGGTTTGAAATATTTTACCCTATATGCTGTTTCCGTAAATGGAGCGCTGCCTCTTCCACCCTGTATATATATTATTTCTAAGCCCTTTTATCATATGAATCACTGAAAAATATTTACGAACTTAACCACAAAAAAAAGTAAGAAAGTCAATTTAAAATTAAAATGATTGAAAAAACAGCCTTAAAAATTATATTTTTATCGCACGGTGTTTCGCGTTGCCATATTACGAAATTAAAGCGATGGTGGATGGTACCTACATCGAGACTACGCAGAACTTTTCTAATTTCCTTCGTGACATCCTTGGATAATGGCATCACGAAAGATGACTTGTTTTCATTTAATATAAAGCATTGTGTGTGTATAGTAATGATTGATTTAAAACTTTTAGTTTAACTCACAAAAATTCCGACCAGTCGTGGTGCAAGGGCAACGACTTGTGTTGTGAGTTCGATTCCCATGCGAGGAAATTAAATATTTAACATCTTTATTTTTCTCATTCTGGTAACGAGGCAAAGTGCGGCCTCCAGGAATTGGTCAAAAACTGAAATGTTTCAATGCGAATGGAGTGCCTTAACACTATGTGCTCAGGTCCCCTCTGCCTGCCCCGGGCCTCCATAGCCCGGCTTACTTTGCCCAGAGCCGAGAGAGCGGCCTTGAGACTGATTGAAAACATACCACTTGTGGAATTAATTATTTTCATTTCCTCGCTTTGGTAACAAGATAAAGCGCGGAGTTGGGTTCCGCTACTCACACAATGTCTTGAAAATCGAGCGGTATGTGAGGACCGGTTTCTCTTGACATTAGGTTCCCTCTGCCTATGTTTCTCTACGGGGGACACATTGTGAAACTTAGTTAAAGTTATGACAGAGGCAGAGGTAACCTGGGAACTTAGTATTAAGGCACTCCTTTCTCATTAAGACACTTCGTTCCCATGAAATTGAAGCTTTGAATTTTATCACTAGCTCTTCAGTTCTTGCAAAAATCAAACGATGTTTGAAGAGCTCTCCAAATACCGTACAGCACACACTGTCTAGTGTCCAGTATAGTAATTCTACAGTAGTTCTAGATTTATTTAGCCTTCTCTTTATACAAATGGAAAAGTAATTAAAGGTTTTAATTACTTTCGTGAGTACGAACGAGTATAATATTTGGTTGAATTAATTTATTTTAAACATTGAGAAAAGTATTTTTTACATATAAGTTTTATGTGTGTGTTTTTTTTGTGAAACTCAACACCGAGCTTTGTGTTCTTATCAGAGCGAGACACTGTGCCACTGCGCTACGAAGGCTTCTTCGAGCTTTGTGTAACCCAATAAAAATAACACCTTTATCTACTATAAATAAAATTAAATTATTTCAATAGCATCATTCAACTGTCACCGCGATGGTAGTGCGCTCAAATCCCACTTTCGAAAGACGATTATTGTAGTCATGCGGTAAGCGGAGAACGGAGTGTTTAAACACGAGGCCGTCGTGATCACGACTGTTGTTGGTTTCCACTCGGAGTAATGTTTTTTTTTTTCATTTTCATACTCTATTAACAAGACAAAGTGCGGCGCTGAGTTTCGCCAATCAATACGCAATGTCTCGAAATTAGGGCAGAAAGAGAAGAACCGAGTGTTAACACTAGGTACCTACCCTCTGTCTATTTGGGGATTACAGCTTGAAAAAATACTATTTATCATTTAAATCCTTATACACAAAAAAAGGGTTATTAAAATCAAAATCCCCCATCTAATGCTACAGTATCAAGTTAAATGGAAACTAAGATAAGCGTGAGCAATATTTCTATCATCTGTCGTGAAATAGGCCGTGCTGATCCGTTCTAACCTCATTATCTGTGGAACGTACCCCTTTCTGTAAGGGCTTGTGTAGAATTGCTATACTATTTCAAATATTTCTTTTTTTTTTGTTATATTTTAAAGGGAAATTTATGTTATGCAAAGAAGATGGAGAGTTTGTGGGACAGCGCCTGATTATAACCGTGATGATCTATTGTGGGTTGCCTCTTGCCTCGCTATGGAAAATAAATATGCAGGGTTCAGTAACGCCACTCAACGTTGTTTTAAATTCTGGCGGAAAGTGAAGAACAAAGTGAATTATTTATTTTATTTTATCTCTACCTACCCCGCGGTAAAGCGGAATGTGTAAGTCGTGTGAGTTTACTTTAAATATTATTAATATTAATATGGAAAAAACGCTAGTATTTGGAGCTATAAAGAAAATCTTGAAAATCTTTTTGAAATTTTGACCTTCTGTCTATTGAAATTCAGAAATGTTTTTTAACTTAGTACAATTTAACTTTAGTATGCTTGAAATAGAAACCTTAGAATAGAGTGAACCATAACTGTTTTTTTTCTAGTCCTTATAGTTATTAATATTTACACATTTTGTTTGTCTATCTTCACTATTTGTATAGTCTATTTGTCCCAGAATAGCTGAATCGATTTTTATTGAACTTTCACTGGAAGATAGAAGACGTTAAAGAGCAACATATGCCTATATGTTATACCGATAGGGATACCAGTAACAGCGAGGCAACGTTGCACATAAAACAACTACAATGTGCACTCAGCTTTATGACGCCGGATAAACGCATCATCTCTAAGCCATCAGGGCGGCCGCTAATAGCTACAGCCGATAACTAGTTTACTTTAACACTGTTTAAAGCATACTTTACTTTAGAGGAGCTTTGTTTTGATTGTATTATAGCGTACGATACGATTTGAAAGGAAGGAATTTGAAGGATTTTTAGCTTCACGCTGTATCCCGTTTATAGCGGCCTAGTGTTAAATCACTCCGTATACCTCGTATCACCCAATTTTCTACTAACTGGATACTGTGTGTTGAGGTCCGGAACTCAACGTCGCTCCTTGTCGTACTAACATGCGAGGAAATAATAAGAGCCCACAGCCGTCGTATTTACAGTCACACGTTATGCTGCTAGGCCGCGTATCTAATACTTTTTTTTTCAGCTTCACGCTGTATCCTGCATATAGCAGGATAGGCAACGGGAACGTAGGAACATAACGTTAAGACGCTCCGTTCTCTTTAAGACACTTCCGTTCAACAATTAAAAGTGCGGTGTTGAGATCCGCCACTCAACAAGCAGTCTCGGAAACTAAGGCGGTGTGTGGAGAACAGCGTTTTAAACCTAGGTTACCTGTGCCTACCCTGCCACTTGTGAGATACCGCGTAAATCTGCAAAAATGTAAATGCAAGATAATGAGTGAAATAATCGGAAGGTGCAAAAGGCAGCTTACGTAAATTGGGTTATTTCATGTTCCGCGTAACGGTAATGTTAATGACGGTATGTATCCTAATAGTTTCATCAATATTTTTTCTATGTTCTCAATTTTTAAAGAAATAAAGGTTTTTTTTCTAATTATATATATTTATTTATTAGATTTACGCACAGAATATAAATATAGGTGCTTTAAAAATTCCAAATATATAATTGTATTAGCTTCACGCTGTATCCCGTTAGAGTCCCGTTAGTAGTTAAAGAAAGATAAATCTCGTGGAGATGCGATCACTTCGTAGGATATGCGGAGTCAGCTTAGCTGATTGATGACAGTGGACGAGGCGAAAGAGGTATGTCGACACCGTAGCGAGAGCGCTCCGTTCGCTCTGACTACTCCGCTAGCGATACAGCGTGAAGTGAAGTTAATTATTTAATTTCCTCCTTTATGTGGAAATGGAACCCACAGCCGTCGCGTTTACAATTCATTACATTCGTCCTTATTAATGTCTTCTTCTATTGAGAAAGGCATGTTTTTAAATTTTAAACTATTAATTTATTGTAAAAAATATAAGATTAGCTTTATTCTAAAATATAATATCCCTAGCGCCATCTAGTTATAGTACACAGTAGATACACCATCGTCGCGTAAACTGTGATGGAAATTGGAAACAATAAACATGTCTGACTTAACGCTGTTAGTAGGTTTAACTTTAATTTAGATTTTCGAGGTATATATTTTAATATGCTAAATATTAATAATTTGGTATAATAATTAAAAGTTTATCAAGAAAACATTTTGTTGTTTCTATTTATATATATATTTGTGTGTATTTTTAAATATTGGATATAGAGGATGTAAATGTCACTAAAATTAATTAATTATTATGTTTATGTTAAGTATCATCAAGGTTGATGACTTTCTAGTTACTCATTTTAAATGAAACTATTTTAACCGGATTAATCGCGTATATTTTGTACTTTTATACATTTTTGGGAACCCGACGTTTCGAACACTTTGCAGTAGTCGGACTACTGCAAAGTGTTCGAAACGTCGGGTTCCCAAAAATGTATAAAAGTACAAAATATACGCGATTAATCCGGTTAAAATAGTTTCATTTAAAATGTGTAATAATCGTGAAAATCAAAGAACTTATTATTTCTAGTTACTACTGGCTACTTAGTACAGCACAGCCGGTTAGTTGTGGCCGCAAAGAAATTATATTATATACCAGGACTACCGACTAACCGACGACATGAACGTATGGCTTAGTGGTCAGACCTGGTCGGTTTTCAAGAGGCGCGGGTTCGAGTCCCGCTACGTTTATATTTTTTTGTCTTTTTAATAAGTATGTCTTGGAACCCAGAGAATAATGTTTGACTATGTTTCATTGCATGGTCTGCTATTATATTAAAAATTAAATTAAAAAAAAATAATTTAGGCCAGTCGTGGCGCAGCGGCACAAAGTGTGACTGTAAAACCGACTGGCTGTGGGTTCGATCCCCACTCGACTCCTCGAGTGAAATATTTACTTCAGTTTATATTTCCATTTCTTCTCTCTGGTGTCGAAGCAAAGCACGGCGTTGAGTTCTGCCACTCAACATGCAATGCCTCCAAAATTCAGCAGAAAAAAGGGGAACGGAGTGTCCTAACACTAGGTTCCCTCTGCCTACCCTGCTGTGCGGGATACAGCGTGAAACTGATTTATTTTATTTATTTTAAAGAAATATACTCACTTGGTGTAATTGGACTTATTAGTAAAAAAATAATAAAAACCAAGTAAAATACGTCCAATATTTAATTATTCATTTATTATAAATATATAACTTATAATCTATTTACACACATCCAAAATTTCAACCCCAGCCACATTCACAAATAAAAAGCTAATATTATATTAATTAATGATATACTTTTATAAAATATTTATTATAACTGAAGTACAGTATGATCAATGCATCAGGGGCACCTTGAAGATAGGCTTTCTGAGCTAAAGCGCATTGTATATTGTTGTACAGAAGAAAAATCAAAGGAAAGAAAAATTCCCAAATTTATCTGTTATACTTAAACTGTAAATAGCCAACAAAATTTAATGGAAAATTCTAAAGAAATTATTACAATGAATCCTAATATGTAAAATAGATTAGTTAGCTAATATACATGTACCATCCCATATATAAAAGTCCAGAAAAGTACATAAGTGAAAAGGGCTCCAAAGAATCCATTTGTTAACAAGCTTTGTCTTGAAACAAAATATTTATACCAATTAGGTCCAGCTTTTATCATAAACATGATCCATAACATGACAACTGCAAATACATAGAAAGCAAAGCCATAAAGTCCTGTAAGGCCGAGTATACCTGAAAAATAAGCAAAAAAAATGTAATACCATTGTAGCACTGTTGATGAGTTGACTGTTGATGTGAAAGTTGTGAGCAAATGAGAATTCATTTGCAGAAGTGAATTGTTTTAATTTTTCTAGCCAAATTATATTAATTAAACCAAAAATATGGCATATATTAGACTTTGACCATGGAAAATGAAAAGACATTTCAAACTCAAGAAGCTATTTACTGAAATTGCATCAAAAAACCTTTCACACTAGAACACATCTGATTATGGTTTCTAAGCTGATTGCAAATCTAAGAGAAAGAAAAAACATATTCACTCTGGTACAAAGACAAAACTCATTGTTACAAATGGGCAGCAAGTGGAGAATGGATGTATCTTATCACTCTACCTACGCTGCTATATGCAAGATCCAATGTGAAGCAAAAAAAATACTACTAAAATTTATCAGTAAGTATTTTACTTATTGTAATAAAGATCAGTACCATAGTAAGAAACTTTTCTTACAAAATTTCATTATAATATTGTTAAATTTAGCACATAATATATATGCGAAACAACAATTAATAAATATTTTAACCTTCTTTGTAATATTAATATACAGACATGTATAAAAAAATTTACATAGCTCGATAAGAGTGTATGGTTAAATTTTGCAGTCTTTGGGCAGCTTACAAAACAAGCAAGTTTACTTACAACTTTTTTTTAAAATATATGTTTCTTTTTTTAAACTGTGCTATTCACAAATGCTTTAAAAATGTTGTAATATTTAGTAAATAGCAACAAATTCTCTCTTGCCAAACAATTCTCTTTATAATATAAATATATATACTAGATTATCACTACCATAGGAAATTAAAGTAAGAGATAGTTAGAGAAACTACAGTTTATCACCACAGTAAGCTGACAATGTTGAATGACAAGCTTGAAATTGTGGAAAGGCAGAAACTCATACATAAATTAGCACATGCCCTTATTAGAAGCAATTATTAGCTGATTATATCATGATTCTATAAACAATGTGGAATAATGTATTTCTTTCATTGCATATTAAACATTAAGGTACTATGGTATATATTTAATATAACTTTCATAATAATATATAAATAAAATAAATCAAATAAATCAGCTTCATGCTGTATCTCACACACAGCAGGGCAGGCAAGTGAAGCTAGTGTTAAGATACTCCATTCCCCACTTTCTGCCGAATTCTGGAGGCATTGCGTATTGAGTAGCAGAACTCAACGCCGCGCTTAGCCTCGACACCAGAGCGAAGAAATGGAAATATAAATTTAATTAAATATTTCGTCTCCTCGAGTGGAGATCGAACCCACAACCAGTAGGTGTTTATAGTCACACTTCGTGCCGCTGCGCCACGACGGGCCTCAATATATATTTGTATTTACCAGCAGTAGATCCCGACAATGCAGCCATAGAAGTCCTACAGTATTCTACAACGACGGCATTATTTCGTAGTGCAGCCTCGCTATATGCTACCGGTTCCGGTTTTGAATCTTTTGATTTTGTGGCTGACATTTTATTATTTTATTCTTTTAGTAATTTTTCTATTAAGGTTAAAATTTTATTTTACTCAAAAATAAATTTCCAATGCTACTAATACCAACAGGAAACGATTTTTATCATTTCATTTATGTCAACAGCATGACTTGACAGTTGACACTGACAGTGTTAGAGATGAAAGAAATAGAAATCGATATTAAAGCAATGGAAAGATTTTCTCAATTTTAATTTCATATTTATAGATATATATGATGGGATTATATTTCAAAGTTATTTTAATTTTAACATTTATATTGCACATTGCTTATGAACCAAAATATAAGAGATTTAAACGTCCATAGTTTTCAACGGTTTAAATATTTAAATGATCACCAATAAAACATTATTATTATCTTATTATATTATTGTACACAAGTAGGTAACATGTGTATAAGAATATTATAAAACAGTCTAATTCCTCGTAAAGGTTACTATTTCTAATTAAAAAAATAACAATTTACCGTTCATCTTGAGTAAAATATTAATTAATTATTTTGGAAATAATCATGAGCAATTTTGATAACTTTTAGCACCGAGTACCGTACATTTACAACTTAATAAGTCATTGAAATGCATAGAACACTTTCATATTGTATAATTCAAGTTTCAACATTTTAATTTAGATTTATTCAACAATATTTTGTAATGATAGAATTAGTCGAAAGTGGTAAATTAAATTTATGTGATCCTAAAATTATTTTAATATGATTATATTTTAGTTTTACTTATGTAAAACTTAAATATAATCATATTAAAATAATTATAGTTTTAAAAAATACATAATATTTCCTATATTTAATAATTTAAATATCATTAAAATAATTTTATTTTAAATTAGACATTTGTCATTCAACTTGTGCCAATGAACTGTTACATATGTGTGCGTAAATTTAAATATGTATTGATGTTTGTCACTCACACTACATTATTTTCATGGTGGTTTTCGCGGCACTAAGCGTCGTTGAACTTATTTTCTTTTTTAAATCAAAAATCAAGTGACAATAGTTGTTTATTATCATTGTGAATTTAAGGTATTAATTAATAACGTCTTTATTTTTATTTGTAATTAATTTTGAATGCAGTGGAGTATTTTTCCCGTATTAATGATTCTGTGATGGCGCGTGGATGACGGATCTAACAGATCCCTAGTCGTTGTAAATTAGGACTTTGATCAATTTATACTGAGGCGTTGCGAATTTTAAATAAATTATCAAAACCTATACGTTTGTAAGTTTATAAAAATGTCCAAAAGTGATTTTATCATTGCAATAGTGTTTAGTAAAAATAAAAATTAAGTTTTCGATTCTATGATGTGAGTTGTATATATAGAGAGAACGTAACTTATATTTCGCTTTGCTGAAAAACATGGCCATTGCAATAAAGAACTATTAATACATTTAAAACTATACTTTTATACAGTTTCTTATTCTTTAAGTGATATCATAATGCATATTCATTAGTTTTTTTTCCCGAATTTATTTGAATAACCTATTTGAATGAACTCATAACTTCATTTCGTTTTTTTTCTTTCAGAACTCAGACTGAGACGTTTTTTAATGCTTTAAATGTGCTTATACAATTTTGACGTTGCATTACCAATTTTTTAAACCAACATAGTGATGTTAATATAGATATATTGGGGAAATTTCATTATCGAATTTGTACTGAATAATATTGTTGCGTCAATCATTAAATAGCATATGAGTGTACTTCAAAATATAAAATGGAGGAATCTGAGGACAATTTGAGTTCAGAAGATATAAGATTTGATGATAGTCCATCAATTGTCAAAGTTAAAACAAAAAAACGATCGCTAGTTGAACGAGAGTTAGAGACAAATTTAACTGCAAGAGTAACTTCTCCTATAACTAATACAGATGCAATGAGTACCAGTCGTTATGGTAGAGCACGGAGATTAAAAACGGAATATGAACCTACAGAAAGTACTCCGCGGCCTATTAAATCTCCAAAATTAAGTCAGTCTCCAAATAAAATACAATCTCCAGTATACAAAATGCATGCTTCAAACTCCATTCGAATTGAAACTCCAAATAAATCTTTAGAAAACCAAATTGAAACTATTTATAATGAAAATATGTCATTAAGTCGTTTTGGTTCTGATGAAAAAAAAGGTCTGTCAACTAAATACCCCAAAGTGTATATACGAAAAGATTTAATACAATCTAAAGAGAAAGATGAGGAAATTGTTTTAATAAAAAACATGTTTTCACCAACAAATAATAAAAAAAGTCATAATTCAAATGATTGTACTGAGATATATGTGACAAACAAACAAAATGGATATATAAAAACAGCATCCGTAGTAAAAACATTGGATTTTGATGGGAATAAAAAGAAAATTGATAAAAAGATGTCTAAGAATGAATTATTTGACTTAGAGGCTCTATGTGAATACCAAGTTGGGGATTTAGTATGGGCACGAATGGGCACTTATCCTTTTTGGCCATGTATTATTACTAGAGATCCATTGAGTGGAATGTATGTAAGAAAGAAATGTAAGTAAATGAATATTTAATATTTGTATAAATTGGCTTTGACTTTGCTAATAAAGATTTTTTTTTAATATTTAATATATTCGTGAGTGGGAATGGAAGGAATCACATCACATTTACAGTTATGTCACATTGCACAATGATAGCTTCGAAGAATAATAATTTCATAATATTCCCTACTTAGACTATAATTATATAAAATTATCTAGTTATATTACATATTCTTTTTATTTATATTTATTTTACATTTTATATCATATAAATGAAATGTAATGTATAATAATAAAAGAATTTACATTATTTGTTAAATAGTAAAATTTTGATTATATTGTTCAAAAATCCATAGCACTTTGAAATCAAGTAATTTAGTTTGAAATAATCATTTTTAGATAACATATGGTCCACATATGTAACATTAACATGGTTTTTGTATACAGTTTTTTGTAATATTTTCTTGCTGTAGTATTTTTTTACATTGTTTTGGTTAAAGCATAATAATATGGGAATATTATATATACCTAATGTAAGTCTACTTTGGATCTCAATGCAAATGTGATGTTATGGAGATTTCTTAATAATAACAACAGTCATAAAAAATATATGGTAACATGATCCTAAACATAAACATTATTAATTAAAAGTGCAGACTGTAAACATGAAGATTGTGGGTTTGTTTCTCATTTCAGGGAATGAAAACAGTGTGTCTTAAATTTAGATGATTCCAGATTCCCTCTGCCTATCCTAATATGGGCAGAGTGCAGCATAAAACTAAAAAAATTGTACTATATTACAATTTATAAATTTCTATTTTTTTTCAGTATTTGGTCGTATTGAAAGACATGTACTACATGTGACATTTTTCGGTGACAATGGACGACGCGGCTGGATCGTGGACAATATGCTCAGAAAGTTCCTTGGCCAATTGGAGTTTGAAACTGCCAGGATGAATGTTACGCCTGAGGTCAGTTGTTGAAATATCTTTTTTTTATAAATTTCTATTTTTAAACACTTTTTTAATTTTATGAGTAGTTCATTAAAAAGTAACTACATAATAAGTAAATTCAATACTTAAGTTAATCTTAGTGATTGTGCATTCAAACTAATCATTAAATAACTTTTATTTATTTTTCTTAACATATTAAAGAAAATTATTAAAAGTTATATTTTATAATCATCTTTTATATAGGTAAATTATTCTTTGTTTTTAAATTTACAGGCCAAGAAAAAGGATCCAAGATGGTATGGTGCCCTGTTTATATCAGAAAAAAAATTGGGACAGTGGCAAATATCAGTGGAAGAAGCGGAAATGCTACTAAAAGAACCTAAACGACTTAGAATAGATATGTTAAATAATATGCTCGAAAAATCAAGATCATCAAAAGTAAATCCTAAACAAGAGAAAAGTAAAAAAGTTACTAGAACTAATAGTGATGTGTCATTGAGTGAGAGTCTGTATGATACATTGTTTTCCGAACAAGATTTTAAAACTAAGGACTCCGAAAGATCCAGAAGTAAAAGTAAGAATAGGTCGTTGGATGTGTCAGAAGTTGTAACAGCTTGTTTAGACAATATGGCCGCTAAGACTGGTATAACTAAAATTCAAAGGCAATCGCACATGGATAGGTGGTTGCAGAAAGCTAAATCAAAAACACCAGAAAAATCTCATATGAAATCTCAGACTAAGGAGTCAAAAAAAAATTCCAAAGAACCAAAAAAGACTTATAATTTTCGGTCACCCAGTCAAGAATCATTAGAAGACAGTAAATTGCCGTCTTATCAAAACGAACATAACTATAGTCAAAAATATATAGACAATACTAGCTCAGTAATGTACATAGATGATGAAAAAAATACAGAAGAAATAGATTCTCTTAACAGTTCAGGTCTTGGTATAATATCTAAAGTTGAATCTTTATGTGAAAAAAACGAAATCCATGAAAATGATGATATGATTTTAACTGTAGTTGATAATGAAATATTTATAAGTGATGCTGGCAACATTGATAATGGTGATTCGATTGATTGCTTTATTTCTGATGGCAGTAATGTTGTTGAATTACAAAATGGTGATATTTTGAATAGTGTAAATAATGATAGTGTGGATAGTGAAGAACAAAATGTAGAAGTTAACATTAGTAATAATAAAGTTGAAAAACTAATAGATGATAGTAATAATGATAATCGCATGGATGTTAATGAATATAATACTAATGTAGACCAAGTAGGGAATATTGATTTTAATGCAACAAACTGTGAAAATTTAATGATTCATGATGATTGTATAATGGATTATACTAAAATGTCAGTAGATGAAAATAATTCTGAGATTCATAATGAAAAAGAAATAAGCGAAGAGAATAATGATAATGCAGAACAAATTGATGAAAAAGAACAGACTAACAATGATTTCATTAGTAAAACTAGTGAAATAGATATAATGGAAAAAGATTTTGAAGGAAATGATGATATGGGTGGTAATAATACAAATTTAGAGGAGGAGCTACATGAATCAGAAGAGAACAAAAAAGCTTTAAATAGTGATAAAAGTGATAATTCTATTACAAGTATTGAAAATAAAACTGCAGAAATAATTGATAATACACTTGCTTCGAATATAAGTAATGATAATGTAACAGATATATCTTTAGAAAATGCTAATAGTGCAGTTGAAGAAACAATAGAAGCATCTAATTTAAATATTGAGAATACTTTTTTTGAGTTTAATACGATAGAAAGTAATGCGAAAATAAAAAATTACAATGACTCTACTGTAGACAATCTATTGACAAAAGACGCATCAAAAAAATCGCGTAAATTTAACTTATCGCTAAATAAATCCATTGAAAAAAGTAATGATGATGCTAAAGAAATAGAAAAAAACAATACTAATGGCCATTTGGATCAAAATGAACCTAGTACGATAGATGAAGTAGAAACAATAAATGCTTGTTCAGTTAAATATATAGAAAGTAACAATCTTGAAAATCAATCTACAGAATCTAACCTCCAATTAGACATGAAAGAAAATGGCGGCGCTTTAATTGGAGGAATATTTGAAGAATCTGAAAATATTAGTTCTGACAAAAAAATTGCCAAAGTTATTGTGGAGCCAATTGAAATACCATTAAATGAATTAATTGATAGTAATGATAAAAATTCTATTAAATCAATAGAATTAGAAACAGAAAACACAGCTGTACAAAATGGCTTTCACGAAGAGGGTACTTTATCAATAGATACTAAAGCTGATAAAACATCTTTAAACAGCGAATTTGTTTTAAATGGTTATCATGATAATAATGTCGATGCTGACACAAATTCTATTGAAGAAGAACAAACGCTTGCTGACTATCAAGTGAGATTGAAAGCTATACGGATCGAAGGAAAAGAAATAACAATGAATATTGACAAAATAGATAAACTAAATGAGTTACATTTAGACAATATGTCCATCAAATCTGAAGATAGTGAAGTTTCAGTTGGTAGAAAGAAACGCAAAGACAAATTGATTGAAAAGACACAATTTTTAGATGACTCTGAATTCATAAAGTATTTGGAAATGAGACAAGACGCCGTAATGGATGAACATCCGGAACTTTCGGAAGAAGATATTACCAATTATTTATATAATACCTGGATATATGAAGAAGGATTAAAAACTGAAGCCAAAAAAGCTGATGAAATTGATCAGTCTAATTTAGTTAAAGGCCTCAACCAAGATCCTGTGCCCGTAAAAAAGATAAGAAAAAAGATTAAAGTAGAAAAAGATAAAGAAAAGGAAATATCTATTGAAAAGGAAGTAATACCAAAGGAAAAATCTAAAAGACGAATTATAAGGCCATATTACAAAGAAGACTTCTCAGATTTTGATGATGATATAGAGTATTATGAAATATTTAAGCCAAAACGAAAAGAACCACTAAAAATTGAATCTGCAGAAGTTAAAACTGAAGATTTAGAAAGTAAAGATTTGAAACTTGAAACTGAAATAGTTAATGAAACTCCAATTGAAGTTGATGAATATGCGTCAGATGGAATAGATCAAGTGGAAGAATACTTTAATCAGCTAACTGCATCTAAACCGAATTTGTTTAAAGGACTTATAAGAGAAAAAGTTTGTGAAATTTGTGAAAAATTTGGTAATCTCCACAAATGTAAGGGCTGCCATGGTATGTTCCATTTAGACTGTATTAATAAAGTAACAAAAGTGATAGAAGTTTCCATACCGAGTAGAGGTAGAAAGAAAAAGAAGCGAAACAGAGGCCGAAAAGCCAAAGATGGCTGCTTAGATTCGGAAAGTCAAAGCGACGAGAAATCTCAAGATGCAAATGTTTCTGAAGAATTACAAAACATTTCTTTAGAAAATGAAGAAGAATATCACATAACGGCTAACGAAGATGATTTTGAAAGTAAACTATGCGCTAAAATGAAAGAATTACTAGAAAATCAAGAAAGTATAGAATACGATTCCTGTTCAAACGATGAACACGATTTCTCTGATATCAATTACGGCGAATGTAAAATAATCGACATTAAAAGAAAAAAGCGAGAACAAATCGATTATTCAGATTTCAAATGTAATAACTGTCAAAAGTATAACATTCCGATATGTTTCGTCTGTAAATACCCCATTTCACCGAAAGATAATGCCGCGCACAGACAGAAGTGTTCAATAGCGCATTGCAATAAATATTATCACATGGAATGTTTGGACCATTGGCCACAAACGCAATTCAATGGCGGAGAATCTAGGAGTAATAAGAAGAATGAATATTTCGAGGCGTTTTCGTGTCCCCGCCACGTTTGTCATACGTGTGTGTGTGACGATCCGAGAGGCTGTAAGACGAGATTTAGCGGAGATAAGTTGGCGAGATGCGTGAGATGTCCAGCGACGTATCATACGTTCACGAAATGTCTGCCCGCCGGTAGTCAAATTTTGAGCGGGTCTCATATTATATGTCCACGGCATTATGAGCATAGGTAAGAAATAATATTTATGTATTAATTTATTTGTAAAATTTAAATAGTTAGACCCAGTCGGGCGCCAAAGGAAGAGATAGCGAAATGTAATTAATGACACATTCTGAATGCTTAAGAGTTGGTTGGCTCAAACTCAATGCCATGCTTTAATTGGACCGTGAAGATATAGAAATGGTTCACACACGAACTTTTCCCAGGTTGTGATCATACTGTCAAGACACTATGATCTGATTTCGTTTCTCACTTTTTGCTAAATTCTGGAGGCATTGCATGATGAGTGGTGGAACTCTTTATCGTTTTTTTTAATTAATATTTATTATTTAAAACATTAAAATTTCAACAGGCCTGGTAAAGTACCCTGTCATGTAAACACAGGGTGGTGTTTTATATGTGCGTTGGGCGGATCGCTTATTTGCTGTGAATATTGTCCTACATCATTCCATGCTGAGTGCCTTAATATTAAACCACCTGAAGGTAAGATTATTTATTTTTTCTAGCTTTAGCTATATCTCAAGCAATGAACATAGTAGTGTTAAGACACTATTACCCATTAACTCACTTCTGTTCCCCACTTTCCGCCGAATTTTGGAGGCACTGCGTTTTTGTACATCGGGTTCGACACCAGAGCAAAGACATGAACATATTAAATGTTTTACTTCTCAAAGTGGGAATCGAACCCACAACCGCCGCTGTCTCAGTCGCACGCTTGTGCCCCTGCGCCACGACGACCTCAAATATAGTTTTTATTTATTTTGTCATCAGGTGGTTACATGTGTGAAGATTGTGAGACTGGTCGGTTGCCCTTGTATGGAGAAATGGTCTGGGTCAAATTGGGACATTATAGGTAAGTTATGTTATATTATAGTATAACTAAATGCTCTTTTGCTAAGTGGTAGTTTTATTATTTTGTTTGCTATAAGATTATATATTATGATATTTAGTTTTAAAAAGACATAGTACATTATTTTATTTTGTAAGATTTGTACATAATAAAATTATAACAACTATTTATGTTAATTAAACAATAACATATTACAATAATAAATAAAATAATTCATTCTACCAAATAGGATTCGAACCCACAGCTGTCACATTTACAGTCAGACGGTTGTTCTACTGTCTCACAACAGACTAAAAAGTTATTATTTATATAATATTAATAAGATATTTTTTTAATAGATTATCTGTATATTATATATTTTAGATGGTGGCCAGGAATAATACTCCACCCGTCAGAAATACCACAGAACATACTATCAGTGAAACATTCGCAGGGCGAGTTTGTTGTGCGTTTCTTTGGACAATATGATCACTATTGGGTCAATAGAGGCAGAGTTTTTCCATTTCAAGAAGGTATATTTATTATATACTAGTACTAATAATGTTACAAAGCCCAACAGTTTGTTTGGTTGAATGCACTAATCTCAGGTATACAAATTACACTGAACCGTAAGCTGCGCTTTGCATTGTTACCAGAGTGAGGAAATAAAAATATTAAATATTTCAGTCATGGAACGTGGAATTCGAACCCCCAACCGTTTCGTTTACTGTTATATTATAGTATAACTGCATGCTTATCGTGCGTGGTCCCTGCACCACGAATGGCTTCACGATATGCTATATTATATGACATTAATAATTTCGGTCGAAATATTTAATATTTATATAATATAATATGTTTTCAGGTGACTCAGGTAAAGTTTCCAGTCAAAAGTCTAAAATCGATGCCGCGTTCACGATGGCAATGGAGCACGCGCAGAGAGCCTGTGAAATATTGAAAAGTATGTACATAATGCTATAATATTATTAATTTATATTTATTAAATTATTTATTTATTTACTTATATACATGGAAGTGTCAGCACCACATTAAATGAAACCACAGTTTTAACTACTCTATAAAAGCCTAATACAATAATAATAAAAAAAATACCCAAAATAGAAAAAGTGATTATTTCAAACAAAATAAATAATACAATTATTGTTGTAATATAAAACGCTATTTGTCAAGAACGACGCACGCACACATAAACCTATCAAAGGGAAACTGCCGCATACGCCTCTCCGAAATCGAGTCGTAGGTATTGGCGGCAAAGTTCAAAGTTGATTAACCTTTAGTAGTATTTTTGTATTAGTATGTGTTTACGTTATTGGTATCAATGCGTAACTGCGCGACACGAAATACAGGTATGAATTAACATCGTGAAATGAAAAAAAATCCTACAGCTAAACTGTTGAGGAAACTAACTTAGCTTCACGCTTTAGCCCTAGCAGGGTATTCAGAGAGAACGGAGCGCCAAAAGCTCGGTCATACATACCTCTTTCGCCTCGTCTAAACAAAACAAAACAAAACAAAACATACTTCCCAAATATACCACTTCATTCACTTATTCTAATATCTTACCATTTACACTGATTTTGCATTCCGTCCTTTGTTCATCTCTTTCAAAAATCAGAACCTTTACCTCAACTGTTGAGGTATCTTGATTAATTTCTTTAGATAATGGGTTTAAAATATTTTACCTATCTATATGCTGTTCCCGTAAAAGGAGCGCTTATAGTTTTTTATTTTCAGAAAAAAATGTTTTGATGTTTTATTATTTTTTAAATAAAAAAAATGGATTTGGTTTATTTTATTGTCTTGTTAATGATGTCTTTGGGTCGTCATTTTTATAATTAAACTACATTTTTGCATCCCATATTTTTTTATCAAAATAAAAATGTTTTATTTGCTTAGTAAAAATGAATATTTAATATTATCATACAACTCAATATATAATGTCTTTATGCTTAGCTTTACTAATCGAAAGAAATATATATGTATGTACAGACTGCGAGTTCTAAGCTGAGCTTTGCATTTGTGTGAGTGTTCATATAAAGTGTAGGTGTGACGTCATTTGCTTGATCTACACCAGTTCATATTGCTTATTGTCAACTGGCCTACACTTCTCATACTGATAGCAGTGTTAGTTACCTATAGCATATTTCTTAATATTTCATAAAAAAAACATAGTGGATACAATAGTGTTTTTGATGATATAATTGAAACGTCATTATTAATTCAAACAACACCTCAGACGTGAGTGAAAATAACGAGGTTGCAATTTTCACTCGCTTCTGAGGTGGTGTATATGAAAAGTAATTTTTCCAAATTTACTTTTATTCATCACACATGTACCAAGATCAGCTGTACTGAGCTTGTTAACATGTATTTGAACAGAAGCGCAGCCGAACGAGGAGGAGTCGCTGGACATCGCGTCGTCGCTGCGGCCGCCGCACTACGTGAAGCTGCGCGTGAACAAGGCGGCGGGCGCGCTGGTGGGGCGCCGCGCCGACCCGCAGGAGGGCTCGCTCACGCAGTGCGAGTGCGACGCGCGCGAGCCGCAGCCCTGCGGCCCCTACAGCCAGTGCCTCAACAGGTGACGACGTCCATGCAAACCCTATACGCAGTGCTTAGTAAAATTATTACACATTTTAAATGAAACTATTTAATCGGATAAATCGCGTATATTTAGTATTATACATTTTTGGAAAACCGACGTTTCGAACACTGGAGTAGTCCGTGGTCACGAGTAGACTGAGGTGGCATTTGTCCGTTCTGTTCTATTTCTTATTTTATGGCTTTTAGGCGTGCCAGTAGAGCACAGTTTATTTCGCCAATATCACGTAGAATGAAGAAGACACGATGAAGATTGGTAAATTAAAAACAAAGGAAAATACCACTTAAAAGACTGAATAAAACATATAAAAATAGAAGGTCCAATTAGATAAACCACAACCTGAAAGAAAGAAAAAACATGACATCACAAACTAATATCCAGTAAATCAACAACAACAAAAAGTGTTATCCATCTACAAAAACAAAAAGTGTTACCTAGGTTAATTCACAATTTAATTTTATTATGTCTAATATATTTAAATAAGGATGTACAAAGAGGACTAAACACAAACGATAACACACACTGAACATTAAGGGGACGAGGGACTTTATGGGGGAGGACATCATATATAGCATAGTCGAATATCTGTCGTGAGAATGCTGAGACATCATCAGTATCTATTGTACTTAGACCCTTTCTAAAGCCAAATTGAGAGCATGCTAAAATGTTTCTGCTTCCCACTATCCATTCCAAATGATTTTTTAATAGATGTTCACAAATTTTGGCAAGAGTGGAAGAATTCCAATTCCAATTTCAAAAAGAGTAGAAAATCCAAACTCCTATAGACCCATTGTTCTAATAGGTCTATAGGAGTTTGGATCTAAAGGACTTTTACCAGGTTTTAGGATGGGGATAATGATTTTGATTTTCAGGATTCAGGAATCTTTCCTGAATCAAATGAAGCATTTTTAATGTTTAAAAAATACATTTTGGATTTATCACTAAGTTTTTGGATAAAAGAATAAGCAACGCCATCTTCTCCTGAAGTAGAATCTTTTAAATCCGTTAAGGCACTTCATCAAAAAAAGGACAAAGGAGTATCCATTTTATCAGAGGAAACTCCTGGCTTTAGGAAAGGATAGGATAGGTGGATATAGGAAAGGAATCATGATATGGAACAGAGGGAGGAGCTAATTTGTTTGCAAAGTTGTAAAGCGATTCAGAGGGGTCATTAGGAGTTCGGACAGCATTAAGTGACAGACTAAATCTCTTAACGCTGTTTCAAACTACAATAGGAGGAGAACGGATCCACAAAACCTGATCCAACCAAGCTTCTTCTTTTTTGAAACTATTTTTTTTTATTTGTCACTTTGTTGATATTCAACAAAATTCTCCACTGACATAGAGACTTAGCATAAAACCGCTTGTTGACAGAATCAGTGCATTCCTGATCCCACCAAGGATTGGAAGGCAAATAATTCTGTGTGGAGCTTTTTTAGGAATATGGAGATCTGTAGAAGTCAAAAGAGCCAAGAGAAATTCTTCATAACAAAAAATTACATTCTCATCATCAATAGTATCCGGAAGAGATTCAATCATATCATCAACAGAAGGAGAAAAAGTCCAACCAGTTGGCCTTTTTTAAATTATATGGAAGCAAGGTTTGAAAACAGGAGGGGATATGTGTCTAATGTTTAAAGAAAGGAGAATAGGAAAGTGATCACTATCATAGGAAGACGGGAGTACATTCCATGATGATGAGGGATGCCAGGGAAGGGGAACAAAGTATATATAAGTCAACAGCGGTTTTGGGATTCTGGTTTGGATTAACCCTTCGAGTCGGAGAGCCATCATAGACAATGTAAAGATTTACATCATTAATCATGTCAACCAATAAAGAAGAGAATCCATCACAGTAATAACACCACCACAAAATGTGGTGAGCATTAAAATCACACATAACCAGTACCGGACCCGGGATAGAGGATATGATAGAACGTAGCTCAGGAATGAGGGAAGTAGAAGGATGAGGAATATAGAGGGAAACAAAGGAAATATCAAAAGCCCTTATAGCTACAACATTTAACTGTTGGCTATGAGTGGGGAGGGGAAAAAGGAGTAAGGTTACGAATTAAAATGGCACAATCTGCGGACCCATCGCTTCTGTCATCCCCCAAACATGTGAAACCTGGGACTCTAAAAGGAGCATCAGACCTCAAACAAGTTTCAGAGATGGCAATAACAGCAGGATCATGCAAGTTGACAATAGTAATAAGTTCGTGCTTCTATCTTATAATTTTGAATAGTTCAGTATAGTTAGTAAAGGATTACATGGAGAAATAATGTTAATGAGCATTTCAGTTAAGGAAAGTAGGAGATTTTTGTAATTATCCATTGTATCACTATCCTTTTCTAGGATAGCGCAACCATTGGGTAAGGAAGAAGGACAATTGCCAATAATGGCTTGGTGGGATTGTCTATCGTATCCCTTGCCCATAGGAGCGTGGGGACTCTATTGACGTATGACAGTTTTACGGTAAGAGGAGATCGGAGTAGGAGAAGGATTGGTTTCAAAGTGTGTAAGAGGGGAAAACATTTGTTTTGCTACGTCAGCATAGGATTTTTGGACGGTAAAGAAATGAGAGGAAGCTTCCACGTAGGATATATTATCCTGAGATATAACAATTTTGATAGATTATTGTCTTGCATACTCAGGACAAGCCTTGTAATTGCAAAATGCTTTGCTGTGCAATAGAAACGTGATGAAGACTCTTTATTAACGTCACATGAATCTCCATTGTGAGGTTGAGTACATCTATAGCATCTAGGTTTTGATCGACACTGAGCTTTAATATGGCCAAAACGACAACAGTTCATGCATTGTATAGTCGGGAATTTGTAGGGTTCTAAGGATAGGCCAGAGCTGTAACTAAACATCTCTCAGGGCAACATTTGCCCACGAAAAGTTATTACTATGGTTTGTGTTGGAACCTAAGTAACAACCCCCTCACTAACAACCTTACGATTCAGGCGTCTCGTTTTCATGACAGCGCTACAGCCTGAAGGAAGCACAAGAGACTTCACAAGTTCCTCCATTGAAAAGTTAATGGGAACTCCCTTAGCCAGACCCATTTTAGTAACATTATAAGTAGGAATAATACATTTGTACTTGGCCAGAGCCAGAAAGGGATTATTCAAAAACTTACTGGCAGCTTGTGCATTAGAAAATTGAACAGATACTTTAATTCTGCCAATATTTTTATAATAATACAATCATTTAGTACTGCGTCAACTTTGTTTTGATGCAAAAATTGACCAAATTTTATAGCCCATATAGCAGTTCAACTGGCACTTGAGAGCCTGGCAAAGCAGGGTCTTCAACTTCCCGAGAGACTAGAACAATAAAGGAACCTTTGTCGTCAACTGTGTAGGACTTAGGATCATCGGATATACTAGACTGAACATATATATTTTGATTGTTAATATTGGTTGAAGGTAAATCAGTCATTGTTTTTTAGGGACATTTTCGTCTGTAGCATTATTTTCGCCTTGGCGTTTTCTCGAAATAGTATTCAAAATTTCCGAGACAGTCGCACCATAAGGGTCTGGTGGGTCGGGAGGCCGATCTTCATCCATACCTACTCACAATTTACACACAAGCTAAAATAAAAAAAACTTACCAAAACGAACAACACAAAAACACAAATATTAGTTTAACATCACCAATTTATACTAAAACTATTATACATATAACCAACTATTTAAACACCAATATCCAACAATTTTCAATAAAATTTCGAAATTTTACTACCAAATCTCACTATACGTGTGTCAACCAGTACATACACCAGTGAAAAACCGTGGCATTTGTCTGTCAGTTGACATATCTATTATATCAAACTACCGCCAACGAGTACAGTCGATAGTCCCGTACTGCCCTGGACTCCTGCAGAATGAGCTGACTGTATCTTGCTCTCTGGTACAGTGAATTTGAGACTTCAAAGATTTTATGAGTGGGTCCCAGGTGGTAGAATATGGAAATTAGAATGTTTTTATATTCTCCTCCCTCTCTATGGAAATTAGAATGTTTTTATATTTTAATAGCCTCGCGGATCTTTCTAGGAATATATCTGTTTTCCTTAGCGAGGATTTGGAGTTTATCAAACTTTACATCAAGTTTCATTGATGGCTGGGTTTATATGATACACATCAATTCTTGATATCGGAGATGTGTTCCATCAGAAAAGAAAAGGAATATTACTTTTCACTGTTCTCAAAAATTGTCACACTTTCTTGTTAGGCTTGAATATAGTTTTTATGGAATTCTGTCTATAAGGCCCTCTCAACGCGTACAAGTGCCGGCTGTCTCTCTACTGTGGGTGCCTTGTTGGTTTTCTGACAACGCTGGCGGGGAACTGGCAGTTTGTTCTGATGAAGGGCATTTTTCACCTGCCGAAGCTCGCCTCCTAAGTGTTCAGCATCGTAGGGATGGTGGGCTCACTGAAACAAAGATTTTCCAATGGTATATAATTGTGTAGGGTGATGGTGCGATTCAACATTGAGGTATCTATTGGTGTACGTGGGCTTCCTATATACTGTGTGACTATTTCTTATGATTGAGGAAAGCTAAGGAATTATTTGACTGTAATTCTATTGTGAATTAAATATTGTCATTAATAGAATTGAGGTTGGTAAAATTGTAAGTGTCACTTACATACCGCTTATTAAACCTACCTAACCAGATAACGGTTAAATAGTTTTATTTAAAAAGTGAAATAATCGTGAAAATCTATGAACTTATAATGTTTACACAATATGTTCAGTTGATAAAAATAAAGAAAAAATATTAGTAGTTTTTAAAATTATTTTCAAATTATTACATTTTTTTAATATTGTCAATTCAATTCAATTTTTTAATAATAACATTTTCTTTCCAGAATGCTCTTAACTGAATGCGGTCCGACATGTCGCGCTGGCGACAAATGCAATAATAGAGCGTTTGAAAAGCGCCTCTACCCCAAATTAACCCCCTACAGAACCCCGCACAGGGGTTGGGGGCTAAAAACCTTAGAGGATGTTAAAGCAGGTAAGTTATACATATCATATAACAACGTATTGAGGCCTGTCGTGGTGCAGGGGCACAAGCATCATGTAAACGCAACAGATGGTGGGTTCGATTCGCCTTTGACGAAATTATTATTTTTTTATTTGTTCGCTTTTGTAACGAGGCATAGCGCGGCGTTAAGTTCTGCCATTTCACACGTAATGACTCTAGAATTATCTTAATAATAATCTATATAATTTATAATACAATATGCAAAAAAGATTTGGCTATACCATATCTTTTTTTTCAACTGCCGACTGGTTGTGGGTTCGATCCCCACTCGAGGAGATGAAATATTTATTTAAATTTATATTTCCATTTCTTCGCTCTGGTGTCGAGGCAAAGCGCGGCGTTGAGCCACTCAACACGCAATGGCTCCAGAATTCGGCAGAAAGTAGGGAACAAAATGTCATAACACTAGGTTCCCTCTGCCTTCCCTGCTGTGTGTGGGATACAGGGTGAAGCTAAAAAATATACTTTTTTTTAATTTTACATAAATTGTTGCCTATATGTTGTTCTGATGCTATTTAACTGTAAAGTTGTATAAATCCGTTCAGTAGTTTCAGCGTCAAAGTGCAACGAACATCTTATAAACTTTGACATTTATAATATTAGTAGGATTGTAGTATTTACAATTATTTATATTTATTAAGATAAGTAAAATTTTTTTTAATTTCAGGCCAATTTGTGATAGAATATGTGGGCGAATTAATAGATGAAGAAGAATTCCAGCGTCGTATGAGAAGGAAACACGAAGTGAGAGATGAGAACTTCTATTTTCTCACATTGGACAAAGAGAGGGTGATCGATGCGGGACCTAAAGGGAATTTTGCTAGGTTAGTTTTATTAGCTTCAAGCTGTATCCCGCATAAGGTAGGCAGAGGGAGCCCAATTAAGACTGTTTGTCGACAATGCACGTTGAGTGGCGCAACGCTACGCTGAGCTTTTTTATGGCTTGTTGCCAGAGCGAGGAAATGTAAATATGAAACAATTCATTCCCAACCAATCGAACCCGCAGTCGTCGCGGCAGCGAAAGCAAATGTAACAAACAACTAGTATATACAGGATGGAAGCGTCTGTACTCCTTTTACGGGAACAGCATACAGGGTAAAATATTTCAAACCCATACCTAAAGAAATTAATCAAAATACCTCAACAGCTTAGACGTAGTATTTATTTTGCATTTCGCGATGTTTATCTATACCTGTATTTCGAGTGACGCAGTTACGCATAGATACCAATAACGTAAACACCTACAACTACAAATATACTACTAAGCGTTGCCGATCTGCCAATTTTCATTCACAAAAAACATTCTAGAATGAGAAAGGATTAGCTCTTGATCTATTTTACGCAATTCAACATCGCCGCCATTACCTACGACTCGATTTCGTGAATGAGGCGTGTGCGGCGTTATCGCTTTGATAGGTTTGTGTCTGTGTGCGTCATTCTTGAAAAATGTGTTTTATTTTACAACGATAATTTTATTAATTATTTTGTTTGAAAAAATCGGTTCTCCATTTTTGGAAAAATCTCTTTTGTTTTAATTGTATTAGGTTTTTATACAGAAGTTAAAACTGGTTTCATTTAAAATGGTAATGACAAAAACACTCCATATATTATTATATCGCACCTTGGTTCAAATAGTGTCACAATTAAAAAAATTGAAAATCTCGTTTATTGTACTATTAGTTTCAAAATATCTTAAAATAGTATCTCAAGTAGTGGCATAATTATAGCTTTACTATTTAAACTTAGATGGCGCTAGTGACATAATTACAACATTTTATCCATAAAGTGACACAACTGAATATTTTTTTATTTTTTAATATATTTTTAATATATCTACTATACCCTTTAAAAGAGCTTCAAAAATCATAATAACTTTCTAAAAATCATATTCCAATAATTTTGTTACTTTTTGAGTTATGATCCAAAAATTGAGTGAAAAATTAAGCTTGCATAAATTTCAAACGCGTTTTTCTCAATATTTTGGTTTTTTGAATTATGACACTATTTGAGACTAGGTGCGATATATGTTTATAATATAATATTTTTATTTTTTTCCTTTTAGATTTATGAATCACTCATGTGAACCGAATTGCGAAACGCAAAAGTGGACTGTGTTGGGAGATATACGTGTTGGTCTGTTCGCTTTATATGATATACCTGCTGTAAGTTGAATTAAGTTTTTTACTCATATTTATTTGTTATTTTTGGCTTTACACTCTATCCTGCGCGTAGCAGGTAGGCAGAGGGAACCTGGCAACCTACTGTTCAGATACTCCGTCCCTTATTAAAACACCTTCCAATTGTTTCCCACCTTTTGCGGCCGCGCTAAACCTCGTTTTTAAAGCGAGAAAATAATTAATTTTTATATAATATTTTCATTCTTCCGAATGGGAATCACCCACAGTCTGGCCTTTGTTATACATGAGGATAAATGTCTTTCTAATTCTAATTATAGCATTTAAAAACATTTAATAGATATTTAATATTATACATATTTTTTACTTAATAAATATATTTATAACATTTAATTTTTTTTTTTTTTACAGAACAGTGAGCTAACATTCAATTATAATTTGGAGTCTGCTGGTATTGAGAAGAAACAGTGTATGTGCGGCGCTAAACGCTGTTCCGGATATATAGGGGCAAAGCCGAAACAGGTGATTGATTTTACTTATTTTTAGCTTCACTCAGTAACCCGCACCGAGCATAATAGCTGCCTATAACGCCCAAGTCTTCAATTTACAACAATTTTGTTATTGAATGAATTTAGTATTTTCGTGTATAAATATTAAAGCAAATGTTTTACTAAAAATCGTTTGAAATATTTGTCATTCTACAAAGAGTTATATGTTCAAAACTATACTATTCGAAATTCAAAATAACTCATATATTAAAAATAATCAGTTTCACGCTGTATCCTGCACACAGCACGGTATGCAGAGGAAACCTGGTGTTAAGACATTCTGTTCCCCACTTTCCGCCGCATTCTCGAAGCATTTCGTTTGGAGTGGCAGAACTCAAGACCAGAGCGAACAAATGAAAATATAAATTTAAATAAATATTTCATTTCCTCAAGTGGGGATCGAACCCATAACCAGTCACTCTTCACAGTTTCACTTTGTATCCCTGCACCATGACGAGCTTCAATTCTTTTATTTATTTGATAAAAAATAATAATAATTCTCAAAAATATTTTTTCAGGATGATCAACCAAAGAAAAATAAATTACAAAAACGTGTGTACAAAAAAAGGCCAAAAATAGAAGATTCACCGTCAACAAGTCAAAAGCCAAAAAATCGTATCGGCCGACCGTACAAACCTCGGGAACTGACCGACATTGAAAAAGATTTATTGATAATAAAAAATGCTACATCGTTATCGAGCGACTCAGAATGTAGTGGACGTCTAAGTAGCTTAGATAGCACTAAAGATAATAGAAGTCTAAAAAGAAAAAAAATATTCGATGATATATCCCCGAAAAGAATTAAGATGGAGTTCGAATGAAACAATGAATCGGATTCAGTCGTGGTTAATCACGATTCATCATGTATTTATGATCATGATTCATTAAGAAATATCGCGATGTTTTGTGATGAATCGTGATCATGAATTTAAATGTGAATCAGATACAATCATATAATGTCGGGATTTTATGAAGTGGAATGTATAAATAATGAATTTATTTACTTGTATATATGCTTTACATATCAGCTGCTAATAAATACATATTATAAATGAGTTTTGTGTTTTAATTTAAATATACTATACAACTTCACTCTGTATCCCACCCACAGCGGGGTAGACAGAGGGAACCTAGTGTTAACGCACTCCGTTCCCCAATTTCCGCCGAATTCTGGAGTAATTATGTGTTGAGTGGCAGAACCCAACGCCTTGCTTTGCCATGACATCAGAACGAAGAAATGAAAATATTAAATTTTTCTTTTCCTCGAAATGGAATCGAACAAACAACTTGTCGCGTTTACAGTCACATCGTGCCTCTGAATATATTTATTTTTAATATATAACTTGCGACGTAAACGTGGTTTCGTCCGCTTAAAGTTAATTTTAGAATGTAGTAAATTATACATTTTTTTTTAAATGAACTGTACGTTCCCGTGCCACATTGTACCCTAAAAACCGTGAAACCGCTAACCTCAAAGTACTGATTCGAATTTAAAATAGTTTTTGATACATTCATGTTATTTGTTAGTGTAATGTTACTCAATATATCCTGCGTCACCCACAATTCTTTGTTATTTAAATATTAAATCGGACCACGCGGGCCAGTAGTCTATACATATAAATAAAATTGAAATCTAAAGGTTATAATAATTTACTTTAGAAATCTTAAGTGCACTGTGCATTATGTATTAAAACCGAACGTATGCTTATTAAACAAATAGTTCACAAGTTTAAGCGGGCGAAGCCGCGAGCGAATCAATAGTACTTAATAATAAGCTTCGTGAATTATCCGCATATTGCTGGAACACTCGGCTGTGATAACTTAGACAACTTAACTAAATTATGTAACTAAGACACTGAAAATATTTATAAAGTAGTAGATTAGTCTTCCTTTTCTTCAAGTTCACGGTTCATCCCACATTCATGCTCTATCCTGCACATAGAAGAGCGGGCAGAGGGTACCTGGGAACCTACTGCTAAGTCTTACTCACTAGGTTACTAGGTTTCCTCAACTAAGACAGCCCGTTTCTAATTCAGACACATCCGTTCCCCACTTTCCGACAAATTTTTGATGCGTGTTGAGTGGCGTGTCTCAACGACGTGGTATTACCTTATTATTTGTTACCAGAGCTAAGCAATGAAAATTTTAAATATTTCATTCTCCCCAGTGCATTTCGAACTCACAACCGTCGTTTACAGTCGCACGCTTGTGGCCCTGCGCCACGTCGGCCTCAAATATTGCGTGTTGAGTGGAAAACTCCAAAGCTGTGCTCTATACTATCAGACAGAGCATCAAAATCTCAACAATAAATCCCCCAATCCAACTTAAAAATCTCAACAATAAATCCCCCAATCCAACTTAAAAATCTCAACAATAAAGCCCCCAATCCAACTTAAAAATCTCAACAATAAAGCCCCCCAATCAATCGTCTATATTGCATGGCCTCAACATTCTATATTGATAAAATAATCATATTTACATCATACAAAACTGTCAAGCAAATTCATAGCAAACAGTTAGTTTTCTCAGGTGAACATTTTACCATACCAAAAATAAACCCACTAGTTTAAATACATTGCGAGTGGAGGTACAAGCCACGCTTCGTATAGTAACAGAATTATCGTAAGGCAATATCTCGCCGCGAGCTCTACAAAATATACTTATTTAGGAGTACGGACGTCGGTGAGGGAACAAATAAGATTCTGTAATGAATTTGTGTGAAGGGGGAACATTTTGGTGTATTTTTATGAAATTTAAGTTAATTTTTTTTATTTTAATGTATGTGAAGCAGGAAAAAACCTATGTCAAAATGCTGTTCCTTTAAGTGCCTCCCAATTACGTATTGAATGGTGAAACACAGCGTCGAACACAAAATAAATAATAGCAGGTAAGTAAAATTTCCCAAGCTGCAATCGAATCCGCAACCGTCGCGTGTACAGCTAGAGGCTAGGCCTGCGCCACGACGGTATCAATATATGTTCACCTTATATCTAATAGTAAGCATACCTTTCTTAAATAATTATTAATATAATAATGTACAGGCTGGTTTAAAATGTAAACATCGAAATCAAACTCAAAATTTACATGTACAAGGGTTTATACGTGTAATACAAATTTAATATAATAATATTTCACAACCAACAATATTCGGTATGAACTCTAAAATATATTATTACTAACCCTAAAATAATTTAATTTCTTCGCTCTAGTGTCGAGGCAAAGTGCAACGTTGAGTTCCGCTACTTAACACTCAATACCTCCGGAATTCGGAGGAAAGGAGGAGAGAACGGAAAGGCTTAATATTAGGCTCTCTGCACCTACCCTGCAATATGCGGGATGCAGCGTTAATATGAAAAAATACTTAGTCATCTTTTTAGCTTAGGCTTAGGATAGGGAACCTAGTGTTAAGATACACCGTTCCCCATTTTCCCCCGAGTTCAGGAGGCATTGTGTGTTGAGTTGCGGAACTCAACGCCGCGCTTTGCCACGACACCAGAGCGAAGAAATGAAAATATAAATGTAAGTAAATATTTTATCTCCTCGAGTGGGGATCGAACCCACAACCAGTAGATCTTACAGTCACACTCTGTGCCCCTGCGCCCCGACTGGCCTCGACTACTTACTACTTGTTTATTATTTAGTTAATTATTTAATACTAGCGGCTCGCCCACGGCTTCGCCCGCTTAAAATACATGATTATTGATTTAATAAGCACAATTGATTGACAACTATAATGATTTCTAATAAGATGTTTTTACGACATTATCGTCAAAGAATTTTTGATTGTTTTAAATAAAAAAATACGACCATTGTTGATATTTGATATTTATAAAATATACATAAAACTAATTATTTATTACACGTATATATTTTTGTAACTTTATGTTCTTTTTACCTATATAATATACTCTGTTAAATGTGCTGATGTCAGTGAATAATTTAATTTAGGTTGTAGGATTCATAATATTCTTTGTAAAATAACTGTATTAATTGCATATTAACTCCTGTACAGTTTTTAAATTAGTTACATATATTATATGAACGAACCAACCAAAAAATCTTTGTATTTACTTGATATTTCTTTCAAGATCGTTCTTTATCTCTGTGTTGAATTAATTACGACTTATACTTAACTGTTATGATTTATGAAGGTAATCTCCACTAACAATTCAATTTTGTTTACTTTATTGTATAAAATATTATATAATAGTGCTTCAAAAATATATATTTTTATCAACAATCATATAAACCAGACGTTTCGAATGTCATTCTTTAGCCAGGAATCTTACCAGCGCGATTGCTATATAACATTCGCAGGCAAACTAATGCCTTGAGTTCATTCAAATGACGATAACTTTTTTTTTAATAAACCGATTTTGATGAACCAAACTTTAGTAGTTAAGTTGAGTTAAAACAAAGTAATTGGTGAAATTTTCAAGTAAATGGTTCAGTACTTTGCCGCACTACGCCACGACGACTTTGACAATAGTTAATACTAATAGGTCACTTATTTTATGAACGATTCGGGATTATTATATAAATAATCAGTAAATATGACTGTAAAAGAGGTGGTTTTGGAATCCTCACGAGAGGGTTGGATTATTTTCATTTCCCCGGCCTGATATAGAAAACGACGTTTAGATCCGCGTCTAAATCGAACAGAAAACGAGGAACGGATTGTTTTAACCTTAGGTTTATCGTGCCTAGTCTGCTATATAGCAAAACAAGACAAAGTGACTTTATATGTAAATATCTGATGAACTTACCTTAAGTAAGAAAATTATAAATAAAATATACAACCTGATGCGACTTCGAAATACTTACATCAAAATGTAAAAAATACACACGATTAAAAACTTTTGTATATAAAATAAGATTATTCTAACCAAAGCTGATGTAAGGACATACAACTTTGAATTATTCATATTTTGTTTTTTTGTCGAGTATTTGTTTTATTGAACAAGATTTAAATATATTAGTTTTTTTTGCTGTGTAGGTTTCTTCTTTTTTACATTAGTGCTTCTTATTCGGCTTTTTATGTTTTAAAAGCTTTTCATAATATTCTTTATTAGAAATATTAAGTAGGTACCTACCTAAGGCTAATATGTAGGTAAACTTCTAAGAGTAGAAATCGATTTATAAAGTGTTTACAGTCACTGCGACGTTCTAACTGGACTCTAGTGTCAAGACACTCTGTTCCCTATTTTCCGAATTCTGGAGGCATTGCGTATTCAGCTCGACGTCGACGAAATTATGATATAAATTTAAATAAACGTTTCATTTTCTCGAGTGGGAATCGAACCCATAACCAGTTTACAGTCACAGTCACACAGCCCCTGCGCCACGACTGGCCTCTATTACAAGAATACATTATTATCATATCATTATATCCAGAACACATTATATTTATATTTATGTCAACTAACTTTCGGTAATGGTTGCCTCTCGCGCCACTCGTTACCGGCTCGGGTCAAGAGCCACAATTTGCTTGCTCTACAGTTACCTTTCCCTTTGATATCTAGAAATAGATTCTGAAATCTAGAATCTAGACATAGTTTAGATTTAACTATTTGAGTCATTGTTGTTGTTAAGCTACTGGTTAGTAGGCATGTTTTTTTATCAGCTTTACGCTGTATCCCGCACACAGCGGGGTAGGCAGAGCGAACCTGGAGTTAAGACACTCCGTTTCCTATTTTAAGCCGAATTCTGGAGGCATTGCGTGTTGAGCGGCGGAACTGACCGCCGCGCTTTATAATAGGTAGATAATAAGTATTACTTTTCTCTTTTTTAGCGTCACGCTGTATACCGCAGTGCTAAGATACTGTTGATACTGAAATTACTTTCAGAGTTACTGCGTGTTTAAAATAATCGTCAAGGATTCGATTCCCCCGTCAAGGATTCGGGGTGGAAAATCATTTTTATTTCCTCGCTTGGGTAACGAGGCAAAGCGCGGCATTGAGTTCCACCACTCAACACGCAATGTCTTTAGTCCTCGGCGGAAAATGGAGAACGGAAGTGTCTTCATTTAAACTGTCTGTAAATCTAAAAAAAACAAAAAAAAATATAAAGTAAAAAAGTACGTAAATTATTTTTTATAAATAAAATTAAAATTGAGACCAGTCGTGGCGCAGCGGCACGAAGTGTGACTTTAAAACAGACTGGTAATGGGTTCGAACCCCACTCGAGGAGATGAAATATTTACTTAAATTTATATTTCCATTTCTTCGTCGGTATCGAGGCTAAGCGCGGCTTTGAGTCCTGCCACTCAACACGCAATGCCTCCAGAATTCGGCAGAAAGTGGGGAACGGAGTATTTTACCATTAGATTCCCTCTGCCGATCCTGCTGTGTGCGTGATACAGCGTGAAGCTGATTATAAATAAAATTTTTATTGGACCATGGGTTTTTTCCTCTATATCATTGTCACAAACTGTAGAATACATATTATATATATTTTATGAAGAAAAATTTTGCATGCGGTTTCGGTCCACCAATCCATCCAAGTAACTTATCTTAAAACCTTTACACATCTGAAATGACAAGCTAGACACTAAGTACTAAGAAACGTTATCTCAGTACGTACTTACAACCTAAGATTAGCTTTAAAGGACTTCGGAGATGTTCTTGAAAGTGTATTTAGGAAAATTAATTATTAATCAATATTTAATCAATCACAAGTTTTATGTATCTAATCTAGAGAGATATAAGAACATTATGATAAATTTCTTAGAATCGTCTTAAGAATATTGAGGCCAGTCGTGGCGCAGGGGCACAGGCGTGCGACTGTAAACGCCAGTTTGTGGGTTCGATTTCCACTCGCGGATAAAATATTTAGTATATGTATAATAATTTCGAGAAATTTTCTCTTACTTTGTCTCTTTTCGTTGCTCTCTTGCACTCCCTAACCTACCCACGCTCCAAAATTCGACTTATTAAGTTCAATAGTTTCGTTTGTGCGTTATTTTATATATACAGAAATAGATAACAATTAAGCAAATATCTATAAATTTTCAATAAAATATTATTCTTTTATTTAAAAATCTATATTTCCTAGTAAATAAAACATTTCTTGTTTTATCGCGCTGCGATTGTGCAGCCTCGAGACACTTGACCCGCTGTTATCGGGCTCGAAGGACCACTTGTGGTTTACAATTTGAAATCCAAAGTTACTGTTTTGCACTTTAAGCCTAGCTTATAAAAACTTTGCACTAAAAGCTCAATAATTTTATATTTTTTAATCTAGTTTAAAAAGGTTTAATTTTTTTGTTTAGATTTATTATTTCGGACAGGTGAGATTTTTCATTTGCTACTTAACATAAATATAAAAAAAATATAAATACGATGGTTGTGAGTTCGTTCCCCGCCCGGAGTAATTAATTATTTTCATTTACCGGCTCTAATAAGAAAAAAAGTACTGTTGAGTACTTAACACGTGACATCTCTGTCAATTTCGAGAAAAAAAAATACAATTGGGATTTGAAGCCACAACGTCCAACTTAATTTCAGATAAGACTATATAGAAGAATTAATCATCAAAATTGTCATAAACATGACATTGCTATACTTTATCTAAAAGTAATTAATTAGAAATATTCACAAGAAATTAAACAAAATTTGTTTTGATATGTCAAAATATTTATATTATTTCACATCGTTTAAAAGTCAAAGCGAAGATAAGCGATTGAACTTGTTCTTAGTATAATTAACAGTATTAATCTACTGCCACGCACAACTTTCGGATACCTTGGTTACTTGGAAGCTCGTTTCGTTTTTGATGTGGCATTATATATTTAACACTAGATCTTTATTTAATACTAGATTATGTAGGCATCCGTGGTGCAGTGATACAGTGTCTGACTGTAAACGGTAGTGGGCTCGATTCCCACTCGGGGGCAGGAATTATTTTCATTTTCAGGCTCTGGCAACAAGACACAGTACGGCGATGAGTTGCTAAACTTAATACGCAATGTCTTCAAAATTGGGTGAAAAAAAAGTGAGGAACAGAATGCGTTAAAACTAGGTTTCCTTTGGCTATCCCGTTATGCGGGAAAGATCAAGATATATCGTTCCCTAAAGCTTCTTTTCTTTTTCTATTTTTGAAACATTGCGTGTTGAGTGGTGAAACACATTATCACGTTTTGTCTTGTTACCAAAGCAAATAAATAAAAATATTTGATACTCTGTGTGGGAACCGAACCCACAACTATCACCGCTGAGCCACGACGGTCCCATATACACAATATTAATTTACCATATCCATCTATTTGATTAAGAGTACGTACAAAGTTTACACATGTCACAGGAGCTCGGCAGGAGGTGAGACGATAAGACCAAAGTTGCTTTACTTACTGTTTTATATAACGTCACTCGTTACGTACAATATTTAACACAAACATTTCTAATTACAAAATGTGGAAATTACTTCGCAAATAATATCAAATTTATGATACATATGTACTTATGTATGTGTATATTTTGTAATTATAATTTAAAATATTGAATGGAAATCCAATAGAATTTTAATAGTAATAAATTTTTAAAAAGAGGCCCTAGTGTTGTGTCTCGTTGGCATAGCATCTTACTTTAAACGCGATGTGGAGGGTTCGATTCCCACTCGGGGGAACACGCGATGTTTCGAAAATTAGGCGGATAGAGCGGAATGATTTAATAGTAGGTTTCCTCTGCTTAACCTGCTATGACTGGGATACAGCGTAGATCTATTCCTAAATTAAAGGATAAACTTAAATATGAATAATATATGTTAGAAAACATCTTAATATGAAAAGTTAAACTTTAGAATAAAAACGACATTTCCTATTGTTATTAGTCGAGTCTAAAATTCTAAAAAGATTGCCTTTCAGAAATGTATTATATGCTCATTATTCTAGGTATGCAAATCTATATTAATATTTTGAAGTTGAAGAGTTATTTGAACGAGTTAATCTTAGGAACTACTTGTTCAAATAAAAAAAAATACATATGAAATTCCATTTATTGAAGAATATATTACATCACATTATTTCAATGTAACCCACTGTACTACTAATATGTAATCACGGAGGTGAAATCGTAAATAAAAGCTATATTATGTCTCTTGCTATATTATGTCTAAATTCTGGCAAGACAATGTGCGGTGCTGAACTCCGCCGCTCAACACTCAACATCTCCAATTCAGGCGGAAAGTGGATACGTTATACCTACATGTATTTATAATATATTCCTTAAAAACATAATATTTTCCTTTAAACCTACAATATAATTAAAATTGATATTTGAACAGAGCTCGTTAAATCCTTTCATTGAAATGTATTGCTTTGGAATATCAAATTAATAACTTTTTAATAAATTGACTCATGAGTGTATTGAGTTACAATTTTTCATACAAGTATTATACGTCAGACCAGTTGGTCAGGCCAGCCGTGGCGCAGGGACACAAATGTGCGACTATAAATGAGACTGGTTGTGAGTTCGATTTCCACTAGAGGAAATATTTAATATTTTTATTTTCTCCGTCAATTAACACGCAATGCCATCAGAATTCGGCGGAAAATAGGAAATGCAAGTGTTTTAATGGGTACAGAGTGTCTTATCCCAGCTTCCCTCTGCAGGGTAGGCATCCTGCTAGATTATAATAAATGCAGTAGTATGAAACCAGAACGTATGGCTCAGTGGTCGGAGTGCCTGGTCGGTTTCCAGGAGACGCGGATTCGAGTCCCGCTACGTTAATTTTTTTAAACGTTTTTTAAATAAGTATGTCATACACAACATGATGGCGATATCGCTAGTGCTAAAATTTTTCACATAATAACTGTGACACGAGTTCGAGTCCCGGTACGTTCAATGTTTTATACTTTTTCTAAATAAATATTTTTCTTTCCTAAGTGTGGAATAACACTTTAAAAATGTTAAAAATATTGTGTATGACGTATTCTAATACCCGAGGTAATTCTTAACAACAGGTGCAGTAGGTTATTATTTACATCGAAACGATTGACGTGTTGTAGTCTATTTTCAAAATCAAAAGGATTTTTTTTCAATTCGCACCAGCAGTTCTTGAGTAATTTTAGGTTCAACCAAATAAATTCTTCATATTTATAATATTATAACACTATTGATTAAATACTTTTGAGGACAAAAGTAAAACATACAATGAAAAATTGTTTAATTTAACAAAATTATTTAGGAATAAAAAATTACGTGGCGCAGAGGCACTACGCCCCATTGTAAACGTGGCGGTTGTTGTTTTAATTCCCATTCGGTTCGAATAAACTATTATATTATTTCCTAGATTTTAGACTCATATTGTAGATTTTCTTTACCAGAGGTAGTAAGACAGCCGTGACGTTACGTTCAGCCACTCAAAGTAATGTATCTAAAATTAGGCGGAGTGTCTTACCACTGCGTGAGTGTTTTACCACTATTTCGCTTTGCCTACCCTGCTATATGCGGGATAAAGCGTGTAGCTATTTTTTTCCTGAACCCCTTCAGGAAAATTTTCAAAATTTTTTTCAGAACACAATTTTTTGAAGTCTTATAATAAATTAATCACTAAGACCTTGCGACCAAAATAAAGATTTAAGGTGATTAAGAATATATAATACTTTTTACCTATCATATCTAAAATAACTAGCTTCATGGCTTTATATTTTCAAATTTGTCTTCTAATTCGCTGTATTCATTTAAAAGACCTTCAAGACCACAGCGTTGTAACTTTAAAACTGTTTATAATCACCAAGAAATAGAAGAACACTGAAATTAAAGGAAAATAATATTTTTTAGAGAGTAAAGATGAGAAAATGTATGTATTTTAATTTTGGTTTTTATACAAAAAGCGATGTGGAAGGAAAAGACGAAGAAAGCAGATTCACAATGAGATGGGATTAATAATGCATAGGAGAGAGAGAAATATAAAAACGTAAAAAATGTTCTGCTTTTTCCGATCTTAAGTTTTTATTTTTTTCTTTTAGCTTCACGTTGCATGAGCTGTGCATGTGGCAGGAGGAGACGGAAAATAGGAAATATGAACTAGTGAACTAGTGTTATAACGCAAGGAAAATAGGAACTAGTGTTAAGACACTCTGACATTTTCCGCCAAATTTTTGAGGCATTTCGAAATGAGTGTCAGAATACAACGCCGCGCTTTACCACGTTCCCGCTTTACCTGGATTCTTTTTCATACTTTTGCATTTTCATGTAGGATCTTCTCACTTAGGGAAGGTCATAGTGACATAACACTTTGCTTAATATTAGAGACATATATTTCGCGCTTTCCGTTTTCAATGCCAATTTATCTTTTCTCACTCCGCAACCATAAAGTAAAACCAGGCACTTCGCAACTATATATGTTATATGATATTGTTTTATTCGCTATTTCGCTTAAACTATTCAACCGATCACAATGAAATGTCGTACACATAATATTAAGAATATAATCAAGAAAATATAATACTGTTTTTGTTGAATAGCTGATGAGGAATTCATAAAAAACCTTGATTATCACTCATCATCATCATCATCATCGTCGATAGTGATATAAAGACATCGACGCGAATAAAAATGTGTACGAAACTAACAAATCAAATGTATGTAATGTGAAAGTATTTTGCTCACCACAGTTCCAAGACAAAGACAACATAAGTCTAATGATGTGTTTCATAATCTTCTTCTCCACTTTCAATATTCTCCAAACAAAACTGGTAATGTTACATGTGAGAGACATACAGTTGTACAGAAACGCGTACCAGACGAACACGTGGATCATGAGGTAACTTGACTAAAAACAAATTATTATGCTGGAGTAGTTCAAATGTTTTTTTTTTGTTTTAGCGACACGCTATATCCCGCTCATAGTGAGGCAAAAGGAGCCTGGGAGCCTGGTGTTAAGATTCTGTTTCCATAAAAATACTTCCGTTCCTCATTTTCCTCCAAATTTTGGTTGAGTGGTGGATCACAACGCCGCGCTTTGCCTCGTTACCAGAGCAAGGATATAAAAATATAGAATATTTCATTTCATCGAGTGGCAATCGAACCCACGACCTGTCGCGGTACAGTCTTGTTGGCTATGGTCCTGTGCCACGACTGTCAACATGTAGATGCTGTTTAAGCGTTCCCAACATATCCTAACCGGGTATACATACCAGATTTGAGCTTTATTCTGCTTTTTTTATTTATTTTAGTAGTTTTCTATTCTATTTATTATAATAACGAATAATCACCATTGCTGCTCCAAAGAAAAGTATCCCACAAGAAAACATAAGCACTGTAGCTGTCAATATATAAATTATTTTGCCACTTTTATAAAAGACATCATCCTTGTCCGAAAAGAAATCTGATGCAACTTTATCTGCTGACTGTATCTGTAGCATTGACCACATCTGAAAAACATAAAGAAAAATTTTAACTCAATTACAAAATGTAACACGTGTAAAAATTTGAACGTTTGTTTATTTATTTGAGCCTCTCTCCTTGTCCTTGTCTCATAACTAAAAAAAAGAACAAAAAAATGATGACCAAAAAAGAGAATCTCTAGGTTTTTTGCTTCCACTCCAACTTGTGAAAGTACGTTAAAANAAATATAAATAGAATATGTTTTTTAGCTTCATGCTATTTATTCAGAAGTCATCTAGGAACCTAGTGTGAAGACACTCCGTTCCTACTAGAACACTTCGGTTCCCCACTTTCCGTTTCCGCGTTTGCAGTCGCACGCGTGTGCCCCTACGCCACAAGACTGACCTCAATTACAAAATGTAATACGTGTAAAAGTTTGTTTATTTATTTGAGTCCCTCTCCTTGTCCTTGTCCCATAACTAAAAAAAAACAACAAAAAAATGATGACCAAAAAAATAATCTCTAGGTTCTTTGCTTCCACTACAACTTGTGAAAGTACGTTAAAATATTGTATGTATTTAGTAGAAAAGTAAGGTAATTTTTCATAATCGATTATATTATTTTATTATACTTAAATAAACGCAAAAAAGAAGGCTAATGTCCTTTTCTGAATTAAATTATTATATTTTTAACGTATACAGAACGAAAAAATGACAAAAAAAGGGCAAAAATTATAAACATTATCATGACAAATAATGGGTATTTCCAAAATGGTTGTCCTGGGACAGCTTTATTTGGAATTATAAACAGTTTTTACATACGACAAAGTAAGCTCAAATGTCATAAGTTCATTGTGAAGCTCGAGATTTTGTCGTTATAGAACATAAGTTGCGTCCAGGGAGTGATAGTCGGTTAAAATGGATGAGATTATTTTATATCTATGCAAGTATATTATAAATTTATATAAATATGTAATAAATTGGAAAAACACTGTTCAGACATTCTGTTTCATACGCACTGACGAATTTTCGAGACATTGGATGTCGAGTGGCGGAATTCAACGCCGCGCTTTATCTCACAAATAACATGACTCATTGTCACGTCCCGCCTGAGCCGTGCGTGCAATGATAGCTCGGAACAAGCGATAGAGAGAGAAAGCATATTTATATTATAACTATCAATCTGATAGCTATCGTCTGAGATGAGACTTGAGAGAGCTCCATAAATACGGGCCTAAGCTGCCTATCCTTTACAGAATAACGCAGACTGGAGGATCTTAAATATTACACATGTATAAAAGTTATATATAAATTGTTAATAGCACATTGTTATTTAAAAACATATTTTTAATTAAATAATGCGCAAATAAATGTTAGTATATCGAAACAAATATAATTATAAATTAATACCTCCTTTGTATTATAAAGTAATGATAAAATAATGATAATTTTTTGATAATAATACAATACAATTCGTAAAAGAATGCAATTTCCATCAATGTTTTCTTATGACCGTGTCATATAACATTATCGGACTTTACATACAATCAATTATTTTTTTTTAACGAATATTAATGCTAATTAAGTATTGAACTTATCTTCTTTATATATTACTACTATACCTTAGCTTTTATGCGGTCTGACTTAGTATTGCATTTTGTTTTCTTTACAACAATTTCTAATATTAAGAAAAAAAATGCTTTATTGCATAAATAATAGAAAAAATACAATTGAAGATATTAATATATAAAAAGAAAAAGTATAAAAAAATCGACTTCTTACAGGCAAACCATAGCAAATATAATTTTACGTCATAGCATTTAGTGAGACCAGAATAATCTTCAACATATTCTGGCTATCTCTATAAATACGAATAATCAGTAAAAATTAAACATTTATCATTCTAAATCAATTGAACTCACCATAGTCATGACACCGATAGCTATCACAGCTATCTTCAATGGTATACACCCGCAGCATTTCGTCTTATAGCCAATGCCATCCACGGGCGACCGCCTTATCGATGACAGCTTGTAGTCTACTGAAGGCACAGGCGGAGGACAATGACAGATTTTCCACCTGAACAATTAATACTAGCCGTATGTATGTATGTATGTGTGTGTATGATAAGTGACTTACTCTAAATGCTGGAGGTAACTCTGGTCATAGGTACTGTTAATATATAATAATAGGTACATCAAAACGTTCTTAAAAACTTTAAAATTTTATACATTTCCTTAATAAATGTTTTTCTTTGCTAACTGTATAATAAATAACACTTTAAAAATGTTAAAAATATTTAGTAAATAGTGTTCTCTCTTGCCAAATGATAATTCTAAGTAATAATTATCTTTGGGTAGCGGAAATTTGTAAAAATCTCCCTACAGAGATGCTAACAACAAATAAGTTGTAACAAGCGTATAAAAATTTCGACGTAGCTTGATGAGAACGTATGGCTTAGTGGTTAGAGCGCTTGGATGGCTTTCTAAAAGATTTTATGAATTCGATATTTTCGTCCTATTGAATAAACATTTTAGTTTTATAATATTAATATAGATTATTAGTATACGACTAGGTAACGCAGTGTGTATACACGCGATGTTGGTGGTTAGATCTCCATAGAGGGATGTCGTCGGGAATATGATAATTTTCTATTTATTTTTGATTCGTTCATTTGTGTTTTATTACCACTCTTTACCGCCTTTTTTTAGATTCATTAGATCATTATCCTGTATATCCGGGTATGTAGAGAGTACCTAGATTTAGTACACTATTTCCCAGGCACTACACAATTGTTATTGCGTGTTGTTGGCGGAACTCAATGCCGCGCTTTGTCTTGTCATACTGTGCCGCCTCAATAAAAAAAATATAATAAAAATAATCTTACTAATAAATACCAGTCGAGGCGCAGGGACACAAGCGTGTGACTTTAAGCACGATATGTTGTGGGTTCAGTTATTACTCGAAGCAACGAAATATTTTATATTTTCATTTTCCCCTTTGTGGCAACAAGGTAAATCGTGGCGTTGAGTTCCGCCATTCAACATGCAACACCTCCAGAATTAGGCAGAAAGCGAGGAACAGAAGCGTCTTTATTGGAAACGGAGTGTTAAACACTAGGTTCCCAGGTGCCTTCTTCCTACATTGTTTTGTGCGGGAAACAGAGTGAAGCTGAAAAAAATCATACTATATTCCAACACTCAACTATCTCTAGAGCAGATGATTAACTACGGCACAGTGGGGGGGCAAATTTAATAATTTTGACTGACAACATTTTAATTGCCGAAGTTCAAGAAATAACTATTCATATTAGCGGTACGTATTTCACCCAACGTCGAATTACAAAATTACTTGATCCTATTCAATATATGTTAAAATAGTTTTGAAAGTCAAATATCTAAGAAATCGGTTTTAATATATTTTGTTAGATGTTAGATTTAAATCAAGGGTACTTAGTTATTAGTCTCGTACTGTATACATATCTTTAAGGCTAAGACGCTACACGCCCGCAGACGCTATGTTCAATTTTCAAACTAAGTTTCAATATTTTTTCATCCCGATTATGTGACTCTATAGCTTTTGAAGCTTCACGCTGGATCCCGCACATAGCAGGGTAAGCAGAGGAATCCGGGGAACCTAGTATTAAAACTCTCCGTTCTCCACTTCCGCCGAATTCTGTAGACAATGCGTGTAGAGTATCCGAACTTACCACCGCGCTTTGTTTCATTACCAGAGCGTAGAAAAGAAAATATTAAATATTTCAATATCTCGTTTGGGAATCCACAATCATCGTGATTACAGTCATACGCTAGAGCCCCTTGTGCAAAGCGCGGCGTTGAACTACGTCGCACAACACGCAATGCCTTCAGAATTCGGTGGAAAGTGGATAGTAAGATGTCTTTAACACTAGGTTCATAGGTTTGCTCTGGCTACCCTGCTATGTGCAGGAAGATAACAAAAAAACTAAAAACGGTCAAAGTTTTTGCCAGAAAAGTCGACATTTTAAGTACATTCAGAACTGTACTAATACCACTATAATAACGAATACACGCGGTTGAACTTTCATAAAAATATAAAATGGTACCAACGATTTTATAAAGCACATTTCTTTTCATGCACGAATGCTTATTCTGGCTTGCGTTTGAGTTCTTTCCATAGCATTGTGTGAAGAAATATAACTGAAAACCAAAGAAAATAATAATATTTAATGTATATTGTTTTATTTTACAATATCGTATATGTTTATGTAATACTAATAATTTTGACAGAATCACATTATTTATACATTTATGTCCTATAGACAGACATCTTAAATAATAAAATAAGGTTTCATTTTAATGATTGAAAAATAAAATATTGTAGAAAGAAAGAGGGCGCAGAAGCATAGCGTTTGACCCTTAATGAAGCGGTTGTGGGTTCGATTTAAATTATAGTAGTAATTGAAATTAAACTGTTTATATTGTAGTTAAATATAAATTCATTAGAGAAATCAAAATACAGCGCAGCACATGGTGTATTAAGCGATATCTATCATTTTAGAGATAATTTAGTATTTATAGCAGTTAGTAAACTGTTATAAATAATTTAACATTAAGAATTCGTATATAATAAGTTTATAATGATAAAAGTTATATTTACATTATTTAACATTGTCGGCCAGTCTGTGTTAAAAATAAAGGCCAACACCACGTTTTGTCTAACTAAAATATTTTTTTTACAAAATAAATAAATAAATCAACTCAGCTTCACGCTGTATCCCGCACACACAGGGTAGGCAGAGGGATCCTAGTGTTAAGATACTCTGTTCCCCACTTTCTCCCCAATTTTGGATGCATTGCATGTCGAGTGGCAGAACTCAATGCCGCGCTTTTGCCTCGATACAAGAACGAAGAAATGGAAATATAAATGTAAGTAAATATTTCATCTCCTCGAGTGGGGATCGAATCCACAACCAGTCGGTTTTACAGTCACACTTTGTGCTCCTGCGCCACGACTGGCCTCAAATAAACATGGTACCGAAAGCCACAACTCTACTAGATTATATCTTGTATCACAATTGACTGGCCTCATATTTTTTTTACTCCGAGTACAAATCAAATCCATTACCAACGCGTGTACATTTAGCCACTGTGCAATACCTATATGTCTGCTATATATAGGCCTACGCCTATCTATGCTTTCTATATATACTAATATTACACATTTTAAGAGTTAGTTTTTTTTGAAAGCACCAATCTGAGGAACTACTGATTGAAATTGAAATTTCTTCTTATATTAGACGTTTCGATGTAACCCAATGTACCTTAAGTCAAAGTCAAAGCACTTAGAAATTTTAAAATAACATTATCGAAGTTAAATATCATTTGCCCACGCAGGTGATGTACCACTTGAATTAGAGTCTACAACTAACTATTTAAATCAAACAAGTAGCAACTGTGCCACAATGGTAATTCTTTAGTTATATTATAATGTGAAAAATTTATGAATCTGTTAAGTGACATCCCTCCTATATGCAGGTCAAGAGGTCTCTCGTAATAAGTGGCCGTACGTCACTCATGTAATGGGTATCTATCTATACTACCGGTTTAAATGGCCTTCAGAGGCCAGAGGTTAGTCGTAGCGTAGGGGCACAAGAGTGCGACTGTAAACGCCATAGGTTATGGGTTCAATTCCCACTCGAGGAAATGAAATATTTTATATTTTAATTTCTTTGCTACGGAGTGTCTTAACACTAGATTTCCCTCTGGCTACCCTATTGTGTGCGGGATAGTGTTATGACACTCCGTTTCCCACTTTCTGGAGAATTCTGGAAGCATTGCGTGTTGAGTGGCAGAACTCAACGCCGCGCTTTGCCTCGACACCAGAGCGAGGAAATGGAAATATAAATTTAAGTAAATATTTCATCTGCTCGAGTGGGGATCGAACCCACAACCAGTCGGTTTTACAGTCACACTTTGTGCTCCTGCGCCACGACTGGCCTCAAATAAACATGGTACCGAAAGCCACAACTCTACTAGATTATATCTTGTATCACAATTTTAGATGGCGAAATCCCCAAATGTTCTTTTATGGGCCTGGATAGCGGCCAACACTTGTTAGCCGGCGTGAAGTTCAATTTATTACATTATTACTTTTTGTTTATTCATTTTATAATATAATTATGATGAAAAATTGTTTTATTCGATCGAGAAGATGTATTATTATTTTTGTTATATAAAAATAACCATGAATTATTTTTATTTATATTTGAAAGGATGGAGTTAATGTTAATTAAATATTTTGGTATCGTTGTTGCGGGTTGGATTCCTACTCAGCGAAATTAACTATTTTATTTTCCTCGCTCTGGCAAGAAGACAACACGCAGTGTCTTGAAAAATTAGGTAGAAAGTGAAAAGTGACAAAAGGAATGTCTTAACATTGGATTTTTTTTTACGGAAAAGACAAGGCAAACGAACGTTCGGGTCACCTGATGGTAAATGATCACCGCCGCCCACGACCCCGTGCAACACCAGAGGAGCTGCAGGTGCGTTGCCTGCCTGTAAGGTGGTTTGGGCTCCGGAGCCCGGCATTACCTGATGCGAAATGCATTTCTTCTACCTACAGGATGGAGTACAGGATGGAAGGAGATAAGGATTCAATGTGAAGCTAAAAAAAAGTTTTTATAACTTGACGCATATCTACCATTGAGCAAGGTAGGCCGACAGGACCCAGTGTTGACATATATACATCTGTTTGCTTCTTTCTCCCGATTCCGAGAAGTGAGTGGAGTACCAGGAGTGTTCAGAAATTGTAATTGTTAAATAACGCTATGTATATAATTTAGATTCTGGATTCAAATTTAATTTGAGATAATGTTGCGAAAAAACGGGGTCAGTTTACGCTTATCTAAATCAAACGGAACGATAGAATGAAACGAACAGATGTCACGGAATTTGTTTAATTGGGAAAGAGAGTGTCTTGACACTAATTTCCCACTGTCTACTCTGCTATATGCGGGATACAGTATGATGCTAAAAAAAGAACCTGAATTTTCTCGTACATTATTTGAAACCACCACCATTATTTTCTTCAATCTAACAACCCTTAAAATAGATCACATATCGATTTCTTACACTGAAACTGTATTTACTGTTTGCGGCATTATAAAATATTCGTTGAAATTACTCTATCTATTGTACTGTCAAGGTGGTCTAGGTGGTTTAAAGTGATTCTTTTATAAATATAATGATACAAAGAGTATATTGTACACTCATAAAGAAGATAACAATAAAATATTTTAAATGAAACTATTTTAACCGGATTAATCGCGTATATTTAGAATTATACATTTTTGGAAACCCGATGTTACGAGTCCCGATGCACTTCGCAGTAGTCCGTGGTCACGGGTAGACAGGTGGCATTCGTCTGTCAGTTGACATAATTATTATATCAAACTACCGCCAACGACTTCTTAATTGCCTAACGTACTGCCCTGGATTCCTGCATCCCTGAGAGAAAGAAAGAAGGAAATTTCGTTCAGAGCGCAGATGTCGGGAATGAGAGTGCCCCATAAAATTAAAACGCTTTTTATGTTTATATAGTTTTGTTTTGTACTTATTTTAGTTTTTCTGCTTAAAGTTTTAAGCAAGCAGGGAAGCTAAGAAAACATCCATTTTGGTCAACGAGACCCTTAACCGTCTAAGTTATAAGTAGTCGTGGCGTAGCGGCACAGGATCAGACTGAGATGCGACGGTTATGGATTTGATTCCTATACGGGGGAATGAATTGAAACAATGACAAGACAAAACGCAGCGTTGAGTTCCGCCGTGGTGCGTGGGGGTCCTAGTACAAGGTATTCGAGGGACGCAAGAAACAGCGTCAAGCTAAATAAAAAATATATTTTATTTAAAAGTACAAAAGTCAGGGAAGGCCGTTAGCTTTCAATTAACGGGAGATATTCTACGAAGAATTTGACCTTTACAATTCGCATACTACGAGTATATGTACATATGTATGTTGTACTCATTACTCGCATTCCATTTGTCAATTACTTTTTATAATATTTTAAACGACATTTTTTATGTAAATAGTAGAATATTTCAGTAGATGTTGAAGCCTAAAATTTTTAGATTTTTACGCGAATTTCAATATTTTTACTATCTTTTTTTTAGTTTCACGCTGTATCTATGCACCTAGCAGGGTACACAGAGGGAACCTGGTGCTAAAACACTCCATTTCTTATTTAGACGCTTCCATCCCCTACATTTCGCTGAGACATTGCGCGTTGCCTGACGGAACTCAACGCCGCGCTTTGCCTCGTTACCAGAGCGAGAAAATGAGAGTATTAAATATTTGATTACCCCGAATGGGAATCCAAGCCACATCCGTTGCGTTTACAGTTACACGCTGGAGCTATGACGCGCTCAGCACAATTTTTCAAGGTTTTTAGCTGCAACCATCTCTTATCTACTTATTAGTATCCGCCTACATTTTGCAATATTGATTGCGATCCGAATACAATGCACCGTGTCGCCTTATAATTAAAATGTAACCATTTCTTTGACTGAAGGTTAACCTGCAACCATCATGTAAGCGTAATATAAATTTTTGGTGATACTTAAAAAAGAGTTTCACGACTTTTGCCGCATAAAAAGGTAGGCAGAGGTAACTTAATGTTTAGACACTCCGTTCTCCATGCACCGCCGAATTTTTTAAACACTATGTATTACGACATAAATGAAAATATGACCCATCCATCGCGTTTTTAGCCAGAGTTTTTAGCCGACCCAAGCCATGATGGCCTCTTATACTTTTAAACAATATAAAGTATATTTCTAAATATTTCCCATTCATATTTATCCAATTTATACATAAAAATAACATAAAAGTGGAAAAACCATACCGCAGCCAAGTATCGATAGTCGATAGTAGAGCACACTCAACAAATTCGAGCGCACGATAAAATATTCAGAGAGCTTCTCTTATTATGCTCCCGTTAGACTTGCTTCAAATAGATTGGACAGTATCTTTACAGGGTTATATTCCAATATATCATAGTTTCAGTTCGTTTTAAGGTTGAAAATTATATTTTCTGGTACTAAATATGGGGGAATATTCACAGATTAAAGTTAATCTGGTATTGAATTGGTCTTTAGGGCCTAATGGAACAGCATAATACTGTGAATGTGATGGATGTGAGTTCTGATTTCATTTAGGAAAATGATTATATTTCAATTACTTTCATTTTTCACTATAATAAACAAAACAGGACCTTGGGTTTAGCTATTCAATACACAATACTTCGAAAATTGGGCAGCAAGTGAGCAATGGAGTCTTATAACTATTTGAAACACTTTGTCAATAACAGGAAAGAGCGTGAAGCTGCTTTTTTATCTAACAATAGGGTTAAAAGTTAAAAAAAATAATAAGTACACATTGAAGTTTATTGAGGAAAAGATAGAAACTAATGATCACTCACATCACTTAGTTTGTCAACTTATGTCTAATGTGAACTATTTTGTAGATTTTTCATCCTAAATATCGCCGTGTACTGCTAAATGTAGGCCACCTTCATAGCCAATCGACGGCGATGCCGGTCTTGGACTGCTCGCATCCATCCGCTGACAGCCGCCTTCTTTGAATAGTCTGGCCATCGTGATGGAGTCCTACAGTTACCAAAACGCAGTCTTAATTCTAACATCCATAGGCTCCATCAAGTCTCGGTACGTCTATTGACATGGCTAGTCCAGTCCCACTAAAGAATGATTCTACTCCCAATACCTTAGTTTTGTGGCGACTAACTTCAATACGAAATATTTCTGATAGAGAAACACTAAGTACTAGACGTTTCTTAGCCCGCTGAGCAACTTTTAATCTGTGGACCGGCTTGACAATGAGTTTCTGTGTTCGGCTTCGAAAATTATCACTATACGACGTATCTGGTAAAATGACGCCAAATTTAAGTTCAATCATATTCTCAAATTATGGCTGCCAAGCTATAGATTGGCCAAGATAAATATTAATAATTGCAACTGTTTTTTTATAAAAATTTAAATCCACTTAACTGATACGAAGTTAACTTCGTATCACATAAATATCCTCTTCTAACGTCGTATTTATAATAAAATATAACACAACAGCATTTCTTACTTTATTGTGTAAGCAAATATTTAGAAAAACATTAAGTTCTCGACAACTTCAGTTCAGGAGTTCCCCACGGTATATTTATTACATTACGCCGGTGACGAGGGGTAGGGGCTGAAACGTCTCAACTTAAATTAACTTAATTATTTACTTTAAATTTATGTAGAGGTATATAAGTAGTGCTTCTGCCTACGTGTAAGTTAAGTCGTTTTGGAATATGTTTTGAATGGTTAAGTGATGTGGTAAGAAATACTCCCATATTTTAAAGTTTTTACGTTTTAATTTTATTCCGCTTATCAGGGTAGGTAGAGGGAACCTAGTGATAAGACATTCCGATTTTCAATTTTCATCTTATTCTTGAGACATTGTGTGTTGTATGGCTGAACCCAATTCACCGCTTTATCTATTATTACAGCTGGCAAATGAAAATAAATTATTTTTCCGAGTTGGAATCAAAAACCCACAGCGTAGCGTTTAAAGATAGACGCTATGCCGCTGCGCCACGACGGCCTTTTAAAGTTTATCAAGTAATATCAACATATACTTTAGCTAATATAACGTACTAATATACGGATCAAGTATCCATAATGCCCGTAGAAATAATAATATCATATATATATATATATATATATATATATATATATATATATATATATATATATATAATTTATGTGTTATATATATATCAATTACATCTAAATAAAAAGCAAATACGAAAAAACACAGCATTTATTACTTGAAATAATATCAAAACTTTTTCTTTTTATATAAAACTGAAGATGAATATTTCTAAGAATTATTCTTGTTTATAATTCATCAAAGAGGTGTTGTCTACAAAATGGAAGATAAACATTCCGTGTACTAGGTAACGTCTAAATTATTTTCGAAGGAAAAAAATAATATTTCGCATTTTTTTTTGTATAAAATAAACTGAAACGTTAAAAAAATAAGTTATTTATTTTTGCTGATGTTTCGCCCGAGGTTATTGTAAAATTGAGTCGTTTTTTTACAAGCCTATGAGATGGGGGTGAGTTCAACTCTAATTTGAGAAAATGTATATACATTTTTTATATATATATTTATAAGCATATGCCTATAAATATTTTCTACGTCTTACATAAATTGAAAGAAAGGCAATACTTTCGTCTATATTTTTGTCATTGATTCATTTATTTTTTTCTCTACGCCATCCAATGTGTGGACTTTTCCTGGCTTGTAAAAAAGATAATACAGAACTTTGGCTTTTTTTCTATTCTAATATATAAATATGTCTGTGTCCTTAAACTTGTGCTGTAAAGTTTAGCTCAATCAGTCTCTTGCGAAATTTCACGCACACTAATACGTCAAGCTAAATATATGTTTGTAATAAAAGCTTTTAAAAAGAAATATATTGTTGTACTTGAATAAATTTACTTTTATTTGATTATTACAAAGCGAAGTGAAAGGGTGATGAAATATTCTATTTTTAAACGAAACCCTTTGAACGTATTAATAACGTATATTTAGATTTATATCTTTCACCACAGACTACTGCAAAATGCTTGAAACAACAAGTGTTTAAAACTGTATAATAAGAAAAAAAATATTAGTTCGGTTAGAACTTTGTTTAAAATTTTCCAAAAATGGCGAAGATCAAACATATTAGGTACTACCGTATTTTTATACATCCATTTTAAGTCTAATTTCACCCAACAACTACGTATTACTACTAATTTATACAATATTCATTTATATTAATAATAGTATTATATATGTACCTGCGATGCAGTTTGATTGAGCCACCAGTTATCACTTTGAAATTCAGATTACGCTCTTGAATTATACGAGCAGGTGCGGTACGGCGCTGTAGATATATTGCGCTTTCACGTTCACTTACTACTATAATACTATATGTTATGTGTTATAATTTTCCATGTTTAACACGTATATAGGGAGCCTTTGTAGTTCAGTGGCTCTTTGTGATGGTGGTTCTAGGATCGAACTCAATCTCGAGTTAAAGCTGCTTCACACTTTTTTCAACACAGTAGGTACAGGGAAAAAACTGTTAAAATACTTCGTTCCCCACTTACGACGTAATTCAACGCCACGCTTTTGTCTTTATAGTATAGCGAGGAAATTTAAATAAATCCTTCAGCATCGTATTAAATTAAATTACATTAGTTAAAAGAACTTTAGCTAAATTTTGGGTTTCGATATCAGTTTAGTTGACAACGAAATTACGTAAAATCAATATTGTTGTTAATTGAAAATACCCACTGTAGAAGTAAACAAAAAAAGAAGATTACAACAATAGAAGATTACAAATTTTGCCAAACCCTACCTAATATGGTAATCAAATGATAGGGGATGGACGTGTAAAATTTAAAACATCATGAAAAATGATTTTTTTATGAATTTCCACAGAAGTGTCTTTTTTTAAATTTCAAACATTATATTACTACCGTTTTCTATAACTACGTATTACTACTAATCTGTACAATTAAATTTAAATATAATAGTAAAAAGTTATTAGCTAATTATCAGCTTCACGCTGTATCCCGCACACAACAGGGTAGGCAGAGGTGTTAAGACACTCCGTTCCCCACTTTCTGCCGGATTCTGGAGGCATTGCGTGTTGAGTGGCAAAGCGCGGCGTTGCGCTTTGCCTCAACACCAGAGCGAAGAAATGAAAATATAAATTTAAGTAAATATTTCATCTCCTCCAGTGGGGATCGAACCCACAACTCACACTTTGTACCACTGCGCCACGACTGGCGACAATAGCTAATTATCAATTGTTGAAATTAAAAACCATGTATATATCTTAAATCATTTCAAGCTATTTTTGTCTCTTCAGATAATTTGGCTAATAGACTGTTAGCTGGTTTGCACTCTAACGATATCAAATATATGTAAAGGTAACAAAACAAACACACGAGTTAGATTTAATCATCCACATCGATTCCAATGAAGCAGAAACAGCGAAGCGCTCTCAATATCGGCGGTTACATAACTTGGTTCTTTCTTGGCAGCACATTGCGGTGCTATGCAGTTGCAGTTATTAGATAATTAGTCACTTTGCTAATATGTCTTAGTTAAGTTAAGGGTAGTTTGTGTGGAAATTATTGGGGATTTTTATATGGAATTGCAGGAAATGAAGAATGAGGATCAAGACGGAAAATTCAAATTTCTTGCTTTAAGAGATTTATACTTTAAACACAATGTTAATAGTCTACTCATGTAACAATTAAATTTAAATAATTTTCTTACATCATAATTCTTACCTTTTCCCGATTTATAGACAAAGCGCGGCGTTGAGTTCTGCCATATGATAAGCTTTTTCTCGAACATTGGGTGGAAACGGATTATCTTAACACTAGGTTCCCTCTGCCTACCCAGCTTTATATTGGAAGTGGACACTTAGAAAATCATCCAACCTAGAAGGCATAAAGTTATAACTTCAGTGTTTCCTAAACATTTTTATTACCTATCTGTAGGCATTCGTAGCAAGTCGTAGCAAAACGTCGTCGTTATTTGAACCATGTAGAGGTGAATAAACTAACTAACTAATATAAGTAGCGTAATTTAATACAAATTATTATTAATATAAAAAAAGTTAAGCTTCACGTTCTATCCCAGATAAGGTAGGGTAGGCAGAAGGAAGGAATCTGGAAACGTAATGTTAAGACACTCTTTTCCCGTCAATACACTTAAGTTCTCCACTATCCGCTGAATTCTTGAGTTCTTGAGACATTGCGTGTTAAGTGGTGGATATTCCTATGTTATTTTTACTTATGTTTGAACCTGCACCTCTTGAAAACGGTCCAATTTGGATTTTTATAAGTTTTCTTAATAAGTAAGAATAGTTTTTTGTACCCTGGTTGGGGATGGAATCCACAGCCATCGCGTTCACTACGCTAGGTTGATCTCAAAAACATGGTCATTAATACAAGAAGCTTTATAGGAAATTTTGTAATTAGTAAACCATTTATTCTTATCAAGATCATTTTAATAATTTTAAAATGCATCTTTTGTTCAAAGTAAGGAACGTTGTTTGCATTTGCAGTCTTGCAAAGAAGCTATTTTATAGAGAATACTATTAAATTCTTATTCTATTATGGCGCAGTGGGACAGTATCTGAACCTAAGTGAATTCGTGTATTCAATTTCCATTGGGGCAATTAATTATTTTCATTTTTCCACTTTATATTGATAAAGTTAAGTTGAGGCCAGGCGCAGGCGCAGGGGACCAAAGTGATGCAAAATCGACTGTTTGTGGGTTCGATGCCCACTCGAGGAAATGAAATATTTATTTAAATTTATATTTTCATTTCTTCGCTCTGATGTCGACAAAGCGCCGCGTTGAGTTCCGCCGTTTCCGTCGCCGAGTTTCCGCCGAGAGAACGAAGTGTCTTAACATTAGGCTTTCTCTGCCAAGCCTGCTGTGTGTTGGATACTGCGTAAAGCTGAAAAAAAATTATAAAGTGCGATCTTGCGTTTCGCCACTCGACACACATCTCTACTCTACTCTACTCACGCAACTCGACACTATTAGGATAGAGGGACTGTCTTTATCCTGCCATATGCGGGATACAGCGTGAAGCTAATAAAGTTAAAGAGAATAGAATATTCTTTGTTATACATAAAAGTACATAAAACAGAAAATAAATTATTGAATCTCTTCTTTCTGTTTCTAGCCTTCGATGTGCCGGATACAGCGTAAAGCGGAAAATAAAAAAAAACCTATTAAAAATATTGCTATTATAAGTCACCTACAAGGAGTCTAATTTAGTTGTTTTTGTTTACTCCGCAAGATACGGAAAATGTATGGAGATGAAGAAATGTGTTACCACACATGTGCGCCTTAATAGCAATCCGATTTGATGCCAAAAAGATCAAGCAAAATTTACGTTGTATTCCGCATATAGAGTAGGTAAAGGGAATATCTTGTTAAGACACTCCGTTTCCCATGTGTTCTATGGAGGAAGTCATTGCCGCGTTTTGCGAGAAAGAGATAGTAAAGAAATATTTTTTTATATAATATATAAAGAAATATTATTTGAATTTGAATTTATAAATGTATGTAGAGTAAGCAGAGAAAATTAAGTGTTCTAAAATAAGAGAGTTTTTTATTATTATCATAACGTGTGTGAGTGTGCGGAACTTAACGTCGCGTCCTGTAATGTTTTATCAGAGTGGAAAAAATTATATACATATAGGCCACGTATAAACTTAGTTGGAATTTTCATTTATTAATCCCAGTTGTAATCGAATGCATATTCATCGTGTTCACAGTCAGTCTCACATAGCCGTATATACTTTAAAGAAAAAAATATCTAAAATGAAATTAAAACCATCAATTTTAAATATTTTAGATATTTTTTAAAATAAACCTATTTATAAACTGTGATATACTAATAACAAGTCTATTAAAAGTAAACATATAAATAAAAGTAATCCAACATAAACATAATATTTGAACATAGCAAGCAGGACTCAAACCCGCGCCTTTTGGAAATCGTTCAGTCCGGTCCGACTAGCGCGGGTTCGTTTCCGCTAAGTTAAAAAAAAATATACGCACTCTAAAATTCTATCTTTAGCGTGGATAATACTTTAAAAATGTTAAAAATAAGTAAATATATTCCGTAGTAAGCGTAAAATTCAACGTAATTTATTTGTGTAATATCAATATAAGGAGATCTTAATGTACTTAATTTATTATGTCCCATACCATTAGTGTCACATTTTCCACTTTCCCATTACACCGCGATTTTTATATTTAAATTGTGTTAGTGATAATAATCGCATTTATAAAATACAAACAAATTTTTTTGCCGATATATTTTTTTGTTGTTTCACGTTGTGAACTTGGGGACCTAACAAAACACTCCGTTCCCACTAAGATACTTCCATTCCCCGGCTGAATTCTTGAGATATTGTGTGTTTAGTGGCGGAATTCAATGCCACATGTTGGCTCTTTACCAGAGCGAGGGAACTAAAATATTAAACATTTTATTCCCCCGAGTGGGGAACGAACCCGCAACCGTCGCGCCTACCAGTCGCATGCTTGTGTCCCTGTCACTACAACGGCTTTAATAAAAAATATATACATGATGTTTCATTGCAACATACAACTTATATTAAAAAATTCTACGTTGTAGCCATTGAACATGTTTAAACCTAATTAATGATTCAATGTTTATTTTTCCTCTAATCTACTTTGAGAGATAACAGAGCGCTGTTTTATAGCCTGCACATAGCACAGGGTAGGCTTAGGGAACCTGGGAACGGAATGTTAAGACATTTCCGTTCTGCACTTTCTGAGGAATCCTGGAGGCATTGCGTGTTGCGTGTTGAAGGTGGAACTCAATGACGCGATCTGCCTCGATACCAGTGAGGACAGGAAAATATTAAATATTGCATTTCCACAAGTAAGAATCGAACCCACAACCAGTCGCGTGTGCAGTTGCACGCTTGTGCCTTTGAGCCACGACTGGCCTTAATATGTCTCATATTTTAGCACTAACTTCAATTTATATATGTATTTTTGTATTAAATATATATTTTTAGCATTTATGTTACATTTTTAGTCGTAGTAAAGACAACAAAATTCAAGATTTTAAAATAAATTTATTATACGACAAGATTACTATTTATTTAAAAAGTCAAATCTAGAAATTTTACTTTATTAATAATATAAATTAATCAATCAATCAACTTCACGCTGTATCGCGCACACAGAGTAGGCAGAGGGAACCTAGTGTTAAGAGGCATTGAGTGTTGACTGGCAGAACTCAACGCCGCGCTTTGCCTCGACACCAGAGCGAAGATATGGAAATATAAATTTAAATACATATTTCATCTCCTCGAGTGGGGATCGAACCCACAACCAGTCTATTTACAGTCACAACTCGTGCCGCTGCACCACGACTGGCCTTAAATATAAATTAAATGATGTTATTAATATTTCATTATTAACATGTAATAATTCAAAATATTTTAACCTTACTGCATTAAATCTAGTGAACCTGCGCAAGTTGCGGCAGACAGCCAGTCGCTTTCCACCATCTTTGGAGCTCACACGTACTTATTTGGAAAATAAAGTGCTTTTCCGCGAACGAATGTATTGTGACAGTGACAGTTGGTGTTATTTTTTTTATTTTAAAAACTAAATTTGGTGACGGAGGTATTGGATTATAAGTTTTTTTACGGTAAGTTGTTTTGTTTTTTTTTTTATTAGGTGTAAGACATAACAGAGACGTTAGGTTTTTTATTATATTTACCTGTTAATAAAATAAGAATATTAAAACATAACTTGACAATTTTTCTAATTGTTTTTTTTGTTATGAAATTAAAAGTATATAAAAAAAAACCCATCAGTAAAATAATATTATTTGTCAAAATATAATTTCATCATTCAAGTAAATAAATTAATGATTAAAATATGCTTATATTTAATAAAAAATATATATTTCATAAGGCCAGTCGCAGTTTTATAATACGGCTTTATAATACACAAGCGTGTTACTGTAAACGCGACAGGTCTTGGGTTTGATTCCCACACGAGGAAATTATATATTTAATATTTTCATTTCTTCGTTCTGGGGTCGACGCAAAACGTTGCCTTGATTTCCACCACTCAACACGCAAAGCCCCCAGAATTCGGCCAAAATTGAGAGCGGAGTGTTTTAACACTAGACTCTCTTTGCATACCCTACTTCATGCGAGATACTGCGTGAAGCTTTTTAGTATTTATTTTTGTATTTATTGCAGGCACGTGATCCACTTGTTATTATCGTTAAGTTTATAATTAGAAAAAGGAGTTGACCCTTTTATTGTAGGAGGCGTAGAACTTACATTCTATATAAAGATGTTCCACAATATTATTATTTTATTTAAACTCGTTATTTGAAATTTTATACTGTATATTTAACGTATTTTATATTTTATTCAATTCAAAAGAACATTATCAAAAATATATGTAACAATTTTAACGTAGCCGGAATTGAACCCGGACCTCTTATTAACTTTTTATGTTTTTTATAAAATATGGTAAACTGTATTTTAATTCAGATTTTATTTTAGATTTTTTTAAAGTAATTATGTATTAGCTTCGTTAATTAATTTCTTCAATTTCTCTATACAAGGCTACCTTCATTTATTTTATTTTGCTTTTGTAAAGGTTTTCTTTGTATAAAATAAATGTTATATTTCTTTTATGAATCTGAGATTATTATAATATTTGTTTGTTAGTACTTTCTTAGGAATAAGCGTGAAACTGACAAAAAAACTAATGAAAAAACCTGACTTAGTAAAATTGTGATGATAGGCTAATATGATCTGCTTGATCTACAATAGACAAAAAGAAGATATTACACTCGTATAGTAGCCCTTAAATTTATTAAAATAATATTGTTTCCATTTAAAATAGTTATAGATAGATCTTAAAATATGATGTTTTATACAAATTATACTATGAATCATTATAAAATTAACCTTTTTGCAAAGGAAGAAATCAATTTTTTCCTTTAAAAATTTGAACTGTACTACTTCGAAATAATATTGTGATTATACAACAGCACTGTGCCATATATCTAATATGTATAGTAACTCTTACAAAGTTACACGAGTTAAGTACGTTTTCATAAACTAATAATACGTAATGGACCTCGTTTCTTTACAACACCGGCGGCTGTGTGTCTTCATAAAGCATTCATTGAGATTTACGCGGTAGCCCCGTTGGTGTTAAAGACTTGTTATTACTCGCTTTTATAAAGATAATATGAGAAAAGTTGTGTTTTTACGTGTAATAATGATTGCACAACGTCGACAGATATTATGAGCATGGAAGTTGAAAGGGAAGTGGGCTAGGCGAGTCTTAGCAATAGGTTCCTTCTGCCTTCCCTGCTATATGAGTAAGCGGGATGTAGCGTGAAGCCAGTGTTATAACACGCGTTTAAAAGCGTGAAGCTGCTTATTTATGTAAATTTTCAGAATGTTAATGTTTTTGATTAGTCATTTAGTACTCAACTTTTCGCCGTTTTAAAAGAGATTGTGTACTGAATAAGGGGGGTTTAAATATTTCATATTACCTTTTTATATATTACTTTTTTATTTTTATATACATCGTTGTGTAGTAGGACAATGTGTATCCGCATACATACATGCAATGGTTGTGGGTTCCATACGTACAAGCAGGGTGCTCATGTTTAATAATTTTCTGGTATACCTCTGCACTGTTAATGGAATCCACCCTGGATTCCGCCACTCAAGAAAAATTGAGCGGAAAATGACGAACCGATTGTTTTACTAAGGTAAACTAAGTTTTTTTTGCGTATTCAGCTATAATCATAAAAATCCTTAAAAAATATTAAATATTTTGGTATTTAATGTTAAATATCAAGAAATCTTTAAAATATCTGAATTAAATAGCTATAGATGGCATAATAATATTCCAGTCGTGACGCAGGGGCATAAAGTGTGACTGTAAAATTGACTGGCTGTGGGTACGATGCTTTCGATGGCTTCACGCTGTATCCCGCACACACAGGGTAGGCAGAGGGAACTTAGTGTTAAGTTAGTTAGTTAGTTAGTGTTAAGACACTGCGTTCGATTTTACAGTCACACTCTGCCCCTGCGCCACAACTTTTTATTTTAGTCGGTTCATTAATTAACATTAACAATGAAACATTGATTCATTTTAAACTCTTTTCACTGAGAATATAATATAGAGACCGAATTAACTTAACGCCGCGCACTGTTGTCATAGCGAGGAATTAAACTAGATTCATAGCTCCGCCCGAGGCAAGAGAAACTTAAACTCACAACCATTGTTTTTAAAATCCAAGAGGCCAGTCGTAGTGTAGGGGCACAAACGTGCAGCTATAAACTCGATAGGTTATGGATTCGATTTCCTTTCCCGGAAAATAAATATTAAATATTTTGATTCACTCGTTCTGGTAACAATGTAAAACGCGGTGTTGAGTTCCACTACTCAATAAAGAAGCTCCTCAGAAGGCGGTGGAAACAGGGGAACGAGTGCGGGATAAAGTGTGAAGCAAAAACTGCATTCTTTTGGTTACCTTCTAGCTTTACTCCATTAAGACATTGTGTTCTACGTTTTTCGCTCGAATTAACTTAATGACGCGCTTTAATTTTTTAATATTTTTTAAAATTCAAAGTCCTGCCCGAGGCAAGGGAAGATCGATTTCAGAACCACCGTTATTACAGTCAAACGTTGTTTCATTGTGCCTTTTTTAGCTTTACGCTATACCCCGCACGCAGAGCAGAGTAGGCAGAGACGACCTGGGAACCTATTATTAAAATATTCTATTCTCATTAAGATACTTCCGTTCCTCACTATCTGCCGAAGTCAGGACACATTGCGTGTTGAATGTCGGAACTCAACACCGCACTTTGCTTCATTTGCCTCATACTTTGCCCAGAGCGGGGAAAAAATATTAAATATTTCATTTCCCCGAGCGGAATCGAACCGACAACGAGCGTTTACATATAACGTATAAGTCGCACGTGTTCACCCCTGCGCCATGATTAATTCAATCCATGATATCCTCTACATTTGGACAAAAATGTTGAGGATATCACGGATTGAAGCTATTCTATTATTTTGGACGCAAATGTTGTCTAGACGTTGTATATAACTGGTCCTTAAGCTTAAATTAAATAAAAAGTGTTATCAGATATAAACCCTCGTTACGTTAGTCAAAGGCAAGCGTCATAAAAATAACAATTCTGATGATGGTTCTGGTAAAAGTAAGGTTTATTTGAATTTTTGATTAAATATTGGAATAAGAATTCAATTATGCAACCTTTTCACAGGGTTGAAAAGTTGAGAAAGATTTCTTTTTTTAAGACAGTAAAAATTTGTAGATTTTCTTTTTGTCTGAAATGGACTACAAATACAAGTAAGTATACGTTGGTATCTTATTTTTTCAATTAAATTATTTTGACTATGCGGTTTTTTTTAAATTTCAAATTGTAGTTCTGACTTCGTGCCAAATTTTGGAACTGTAGGCCCATGGCAGGTAACCTTTATGTTCTGATTACGTCGCGAATTCTATAAAATATACAACAAGAACAATGCATACATTTATCTTTTGATTGTGTTGAATTAGAAGCTTGTTTTTTTTGTCGTGCTCTAAGAAACCGTAGACTTAAATAATTGATTTTAAGTTCAGCTAGATAGTTCTACGTAATCTCGAGATAAATGACGGACCGATGGACAACAAAGTGAATCTGTAAGGGTTCCGTTTTGTCCTTTTGAAGTACGGAACCCTACAAAATGCACATTTAATATTTAAAATGTGAAAATATACAAGTCAATTTTGCAGTGCTAATTCGATTTATTTTATGCGTAAAATGTTGAATGGGAATAGTTAAGCATCCATTATAAATGGGCGTTATTCACATACATCGTTTGAATATAATTTAGATGCTATTATATGTATTTTATAAAAAAAATATTATCAAGTTCTGGTCTTTTTTAATATTCTAATTTGGTTATTGTTTCGTATTGAATATATCTAAATATTTTTTTATAATTATAGCATCTAAAATAGGGAAAAAGGAAAAGTACCTTATATTATTGTTGAGGCCAGTCGTGGGGCAGCGTCACGAGGTGTGACTGTAAAACCGACTGGTTGTGGGTTCAATCCCCACTCGAGGAGATAAAATATTTACTTAAATTTATATTTACATTTCTTCGCTCTGCTGTCGTGGACAAGCGCGGCGTTGAGTTCTGCCACTCAACACGCAATGCTCCAGAATTCGGCAGAAAGTGGGGAAGGGAGTGTCTTAACACTAGGTTCCCTCTGCCTACCCTGCTGTGTGCGGGATACAGCGTGTTGTTTACAAATAATATTTATTTATTCAAAAGAAAATACCAAAATGAATCGTCATAGATCATTTTCAGTACAAAAGCGACTCCACAAAACTATTTATTTCAATGTCACTCTTCTGACTTGACTTTAAAATGAATAACATTCCCAAGAGATCCATTAAGCAGACGCTACATTTATGTTGTCAACGACGATGTTGGTAGTCACTATTTATTATGACGGTAGTTTTAAGTTTGATTTTTGTTTACTTATGTTAGTTGATTTACAATTTTTTTTATTGTCTTTCAAATATTTTATGTTTGTTGTTTTGTTGTTGGGTAATTTTGAATGTATGAACGATGTAGGACGTCGCAGCAGCACAGTGTCTGATTGTAAACGCAAATGGTTGTAAGTTCGATTTGTGAGAACATGACACGGCTACGGGTTGAGTTCCGCCCCTCAACACGCAATATCCCGCAAATTGGAAAGCGAGGAACATACTTAAGACTAGGTTCCCTTTGCCTATCTTGCTATATGCGGGTTTCAGAGTAAAGAAAATTAATATCGGATGTAGTGACTTAAATCTTCTTCTATACACTTAATATTAAAGCAATATCAAAGAACAAAACTAGTTTTCTTAATGGGTACATCTATCAAATAAGAAGGATGTAAGAAAGCTATTAATCAAGTTACGCTAGAATAAAGCAAAAACTGAATACAAATGTTCTTAGCACAATGTTTTTTGCAATGTAATTCTAAAACAATATATTGCTGAGACAATAATAAGTAGTAAAATAATAGAAAAATTATGAAAATTTACTGACTTTGTCTTTCTTTTTTCGCTTTATGGTGTATCCCATATATAGTAGGGTAAATAGAGGGAACTTCTCAAGACTATTCATTTCTCCATTCTCCTTCCTCCATTTGAGATATTACGTGTTGAGTGGAAGAACTTAACACTGCTACTTTTTCCCCAAGAATCGAACCCACGACCGTCGAATTTACACTCAGATATATACTATAAAACAAAACCTTTTTAATAATATTAAAATATAAGCAAAATTCTTGTAAATTTTTTTTTCCATTTGTCGATTTCGAATGTGTCTATGCAAAGTAGGTACATAAGCTGAGGTTTATCAATCTGATTGACAAGGTAAGGTACTCCACACGAAATCGAAATACACTGTAAAATTGGACTTTAACATGAAACTATAGAATGAATGTGTTTATATTGTTTGTGCTTGTACTATATAAAACAAGTATGTCTTTTTATTTGAGGCCAGTCGTGGCGCAGCGGCACAAAGTGTGACTGTAAAACCTACTGGTTGTGGGTTCGATCCCCACTCGAGGAGATGAAATATTTACTTAAATTTATATTTCCATTTCTTCGCTCCGGTGTCAACGAGCGCGGCGTTGAGTTCTGCCACTTAATACGCAATGCCTCCAGAATTCGGCAGAAAGTGGGGAACGGAGTGTCTTAACACTAGGTTCCCTCTGCCTACCCTGCTGTGTGCGGGATACAGCGTGATGCTAATAATAATAATAATAATAATAATATGTCTTTTTATCTATTAAAATTAAACGCAAACTAACGCCGAACTCACTCTTTCCATAGCGGTTAAACAAAATTAATACATTCACTCATATTAATTATGAATATCGAGAAGTGAAATATACTGTAAAATTGGAGTCTAAGGCCAACCCTGGCAACAAACCAGATCTTCTTTTTTATGTAAAGGAGGAAGGAGGAGAGAAAGTGGTTCTCTACTTTACAGTATTAAATAAATAAAAGGGTAACAAGGGTTAAATGTGAAACAATAAATATTTATATCCTATAAATACTTATTGTTTCACAGTTTATTCAGCATATAGCAAGGAATCGATTCTACAACTACTGCTTTGACATTTCCACCGCGCCCATATAGCCTTTATGACATTTTTAAGTATACATATCGTATATACGATGTATCTAATCTTAACACAGATTATAGATACTTTACCTCAATCTTTTCTTTTAACCTCTCTGAAACAGGAACTTGGGATAAAAGGCAAACATTTCATTCTGAAAGCCGGACGTTAACTCTTCTATTCCCGTCCCTTTGCATACTAGTTGTTCGCGTGTAATTTCCTTTTGAAAAGGTCAAAAGATTAGAACAATAGAAAAAAATGTACAACGTCATTAGTTTTTATATAAAAAACTAGCTTTTATCCGCGGCTTCGTCTCCATGATTGATAGTAAGATAGCCTTCTTCGATAAATGAGGCATGATACAAAAATAATTTTTGAATTTCAATCAGTTGTTCTTAATATATAGTATAAAGTTCCTATTACATAGTATCAGTAGTTCCTATTATGTAGTAAAGCGCGGTGTTGAGTTCCGCCACTCGACACGCAATGCCTTCTGTAATCGGTGGAAAGTGTAAGTGTAACGGAGTTTCTTAACACAGTCGTGAAGAGCAGTTTTTTTTAAATCTGTAGGTCTCGACATTAGCGTGGTCCACCAAACCAGCTTCGACCTAATAATGTTGTATATTATAAAGCAACAACTAACTAGGTGCTTCAATATAGGCCAACGTAGTACAGTTAATCAAAATCTGATGATTGTAACAAGTAGGTTGTGGGTTCGATTTCCTGTGTGCGAGGTGAACCGTCAAACAAGATGAATAGTAACATTTGTTATTTGATTAATTAGGGAATCTAGTAGTTAATAATATTATAATGTTTTGGAATTAGTGGCCCTATCTTGTTAGTGTTATAGTAAATAATGTTATAGACATATTGTAAATGTTATAGTAAATGTAATTTTGTACTTTTTGCTTTGTTTAATCCGAATGGAATAATCTCTAATATTTTTTTTTTTTCAATACAAATATTTTCCCGAGTCGTAACCGAAATCTGAAAATCTTTACAATCATATCAACTATTAGAACTTATTTTTAACATTTTTAATGTATTATTCCACACTTAGAAAGAAGAATAAGAGAAAGAAAAATACTTATTAAATGTATAAAAATTTGAACGTAGCGCTCTGACCACTAAGCTATACGTTCTCATCGAGCTACGTCGAAATTCTTATACGCTTGTTACAACTTATTTATGTTGTTAGCATCTCTGTAGGGAGATTTTTAGAAATATGCGCTATCTAAAAGAATACGATAAAACAAGACAGAATGGCCGGATGCAACGCCACGCAATAAATTGATATTTCTAGTCGAATTAAGATCTTTTATTATAGCAAAGAAATCATCTACGAAAAAAATATTCTTTTCACCACTAGCTTTCAGCTCTACAGTCAATCTTCAAATACAACTTACTGAATCCATACTAAAACTAAATAATAATTCATAAATCCAGCCCTACAAGGTAACTTAGCGAGTGTTCAACCAGATCAATTACCGGTCATCCACCATCAATCATCGGTAATGCGTGAATTATGTGCTCGCTTGAGAAAACTTCTTTTATAATACAATGTATAATATTTAGTTTTCGATGTTATTGTTTTATTTGGATATTTGTGGAATAATGTTATTTTATTTGTGAATGGATATATTCTTAGATTCTCGCTGTATTCTCTTTGGGGCAGAGTAGGCAGACGAAGTTTAGTGTCTTCACTTTTTGCCGAACTCAAAAATATTAAATATTTTATTTCCTCGAGTGGGAATCAAATCCACGACCGGTCAGGCCTACAATCACACACTTCTGCTCCTATGCTACGACTGGCCTCAATAACAATTTAAACTATAGGTATATGTGTTATCTATTTTTTGTACAGGTCAATTTCCATCAGTAACATCTACAGCAGCAGGAATACAGTGTAAAAAGTGAAAAAAAAAGTACTATAAGATATTAGATTTCATTGATAGATTGTAGATTAAAAGAAATTTTGACGTCGTATCGTATGCAAATTTGCCCATCTTATTATATAAGAATAAATTTGATAAAACAAATATTGGTGCTTCTTTTATTAAGGTTAATAATTTTATAATCTTCTTCCATCCACTACGCGATTAAGATACGCGCTCGAGATTCAGTATCGGAACTCAATGTTGCATTTTTTCTTACACTCTAGTAAGAAAGATATCTTGGGAAACGAAAACTATTCTTCTCTGCGACTGAGGATCGAACTCACGGCCATCGTGCTTACGGTTTTGAGCTTCACGCTGTTTGCGAAACCTGGGAACCTAGTGTTAAGGCATTCTATACTTCAGGATACTTCCCTTTTCCACTTCCCACCGAATCCTCTAGGCATTGCTTTGGAGTGACTCATCACAACACTCATTACCAGAGGGAGAAAATAAAATTATTAAATAATGAATTCAACGCCAAAGTCAAAAAGTACACTAATCATGCTTCCAGATAATATATCCTAATAACGCTGTAAATTTAACCTCTGGAAGGTTAAATTTACAGTCAAATGCTGAAACTCACATCACATCCAGATAAGCCTTAACTTAACTTCACGCTTCATCCCTAGCGGGGTAATCAGAGAGAACGGAGCACCAAACGCTACGGTCTCTTCATATTCTTCGCTAACTTCGCATCCCCGGGCGGTCTCCATGCATTTTACGTGACCTTCCTCCAGTAGCTTTGATACTGAGTTTTTAAATTCTCCCCCTACCTCACTTACCACTCACTTTTCCATTATAAATCATTTTTGCCATTATTTCATCGCTCATTCGTCCGACGTGGCCAAACCATCTGAGCACGTTCTTCCTCATTTCTCTCACCGTGACATCCTCGCTAGTACCTGCCGTTCTGTGTATCTCTTCATTGCGGATCCAGATGAAAGACTACAATAAAACTGAAATTCAAAATACATATTTCAGTTGTTAATATTCATCAGCAAATGAGCACTAAGGCGAAATGGCAATGACATTTTCTATGCATCACAATAGAGCAATATCCGGCGGCAATGAGCTAATAGACTGGCACCGTGCTTTGTGAATCAACTATTCATTTCTGTTTACCTCCTACTCACGTTTTTGATTAAAATCTCCGTTTCTATATAAATAATGTCAAAATATATTATTTTTTTATTTACAGAGATTAACAGAGTTAAGACACTCTGTTCTCTCATTTTATGTATATTAATAATTCAATGTATTTCAATAATTTTATGTACTTTTATGCATTATTGAAAGAAAATTAATGCATTCTACATTCTCTATATAAACTATAACTCTGCGAAATTTCATAGTCTAGACAAAGGATACCCCCGTTTTTTAATTTTTTTTTTACTTGATATATGCATATTCGAATAATTAATAGAATAAGATTTAAATAGAAATTATAATTAGCGTAGCGGCACAGTGTTCGACTGTAAATACGACAATTGTGGGTCCACACTCGAAGGAATTAATTATTTTTAATTTTTCACTCTGTAAAGAAGACAAAACACGAGTTTGTCACTCATTACGTAAACAGTTCCTGGGGAACGGAGTGTCTTAACATCCTAAATTCCCTCAGTTTAAAAGAAGAAATATGTTGATTAATAAACTAACGGCTATATGCTTATTGAATACATTATTTCAAAATAGGAATGTGTTTCTTATTCAAGACACAAAGAAAAACATAAAAATGTTAGTATTTATATTCATTATAGCGCCCATTTTTGATAATTACAAACTACAAGGAACATCCATTAACTACATTATATAAGAGTACAATATATAAGAGTTTATAAATACATTATATTACTTAATTTTTTTGGGATATATATAAGAATAATGCAAATATTTTAGACATTTGTTATGGGAAATCGTGCGGCGTTGAGTTCTGTCAATTAACACGCAATATTCAAATTCGGGTGGTAGAGGTCCGCCAACATTACGAGGAGGATAATAATATGTAAAAATAAAGAATATTCTTATTATAATTTCACGCTGTATCTCGCAGGGATATAGAAGTAGGGAGAGGGAACCTAGTATTAAAAAAATCCGGCCCCAGGGTACCACGCAACACTTAACGCTGCGCTTTCTCTTGTTACTAGAACAGCTACTAAAATAAGCAAAATATTTTTATATAGTAAAATATCCGATTTTTCAGTATAGAGTTTATAACAGAATTTTAACGCTTGAAACGTATAGCAACGTTGGCTACAAAGAGCAATAATGCCCGGATTATACTCATAATACTAGTGATTATAACGTAAGGCTTACTAAGATATTATACTGAGTAAAATTTATTTTTTTCATGGAAATTATATATTATTTTTCCGTACATCGTTTAATATGGTTTCTATTTTGAATATTATTTTAAGTAAATAATATTTGTTTATCAAATAAAATAAATATGATATTATTTTTAAGGTATAATATTTTTTTTTAACCGTACCACAAAAGGAAACATTTGTAGGTCTAACTTTAGGTCTAACTTTGATACCGCTTGTCTCAAGATTGCATGGAGGTATCAAGCTAAATTTATTAGCATACCATAGTGAACAGAAAAACAACAGGTTTCTAAGTCAACGCAATCAAAATAGTATGTTAATTTTTTTTTATTTATGCATAACTATTGCTGCATTTAGTATTAAAAGCGCCAATTCAAAATCTGTAGGGTACTTCCCGTTTTGCTTACAGTTATGAAAATTGGAGCGAAGTGAGAACTTACAATAAGAATAAAGGAAAAAAATCTTAAATTTCTTAAATCATAGTATAATTTCTGTAAAATCTTCCTATTGAAAAGATTTTACAGATATTATATTATGATTTAAGAAATTTAAGATTTTTCTTACCATTTACGTCTACATATAAGATATATGTAGACGTAAAGTACGTCTTAGATGGTAAGATCTAAAACGCATTTTACGTAGTACAATATAATTTTATATCCTTAATATTTGATTAAGATAACACGACCACAGTCACGTATCACCAGAGCTAAGCATTTCTTAATGAAACAGGCGTGATTCTAGTAAACAGTTTCTTATACTTATACTCGTACATATGTTGCGGTCCAACTTCGTAAACAGTCAAAGGAAGTTTTATCTAGTAAAAGCAGTCAAAAGTGCTTTTGACCATAAAGTATCTATATCTAGTAACCTAGTACTTTCAAAAGGAGCCAAAAAGACGAAATAAATCAAAATTATAAATTTTGACTTATTCCGTCGAATAGGGTTCTGATTGGTTAATTTAAATTAGGTTATTTAAAATATTGTATATTTTTTGTTAGGTTAGTAAAGTGAGTTTAATGACTGTTTTTTTTACTCTACTCGTTATCCCGTAAGTGCAGTGATAGTGCTAAGATACTCCATTTCCATTAAGACACTACCATTCCCCACTTTTCTCAGGATTCTGGAGGCATTGCGTATTGAGTGCCAGAACTCAATGCCGCGCTTTGCCTTCTTACCAAAGAGAAGAAATAAAAATATTAATATTTAATTTGTCCTCCTTCTTCTTGTGATCTGCGCAGACAAAATCACAGGAGGTAACTTATATCTTATGGTTTTATTATTATCACATATGGCTTTATAAACAGTATAAAAGACAATGGCAAGCAAATATTTAGGCAATAATAAAACAATAGTAGTGATGATAAATGGATTAACAAGTATTGCTCTAGTGTGATTATGTATGTGGTAATACACCTTGTATTTTGATGCATATACCTAGATTTAATTAAATGTACAGAGTAAAATATTTCGAATTTATTTGTACTCCTGGCGGAGTGTGCGTGGTTATGGGTTCGATTCGTATTTAGGAGAATGTAATATTTGATATTTTTGCTCTGTAGCTGAGGGGAAATGGGAAAGTGAAGTTGAAAAAAAAACCAAGAGGAGAAAATATTAAATGATTTATTCCACCGAGTGAGAATTGAACCTATATATATATATATATATATATATAAGGTCACTTTNATATATATATATATATATATTTCACTCTTGTATCACTGCGCCACGAAGACCTCAGCTATGAATGTACAATATTATAAAATAGGTATTTAATATTTATAGAATTTCAACAAAACCCTTTTATTACGTGTAAATTTTCCCAAGTTTTGTACACAAAAGTTCCGAACAACTTCTTTGTAGAGTTTGTCAATTGTCATTGTTATTGTCATAGTCTATGTTTTTAATATTGATTTTGTTTTTTTTTTGAAAGTTATAATTCTAAGCAAAATTATAATTGGGTAACGGAAATATGTAAAAATCTTCCTACCAAGATGCTAACTACATAAATAAGTTGTAATAAGTGTATAAGAATTTCAACGTAAATTAATAAGAACGTATGGCCTATTGGTCAGGGCACTTGGACAGTTTCTAAGAGGTACAGGTTCAAATCCCAATAGGCTCAAATTCTTAAACGTTATCAAAATAACTATTATTCTTTTCTAAGTGTGGCATAGCACTTCAACAGTGTAAAATTATCTTCTTCTCTCTCCACCTTATGTCGCTGTAAATTAATTAAAAACTTTCATTAGGGATAACATAAAAAGACGCCTACCTTAGTCCAACAATTATTATTATAATTCAAACTATATATAATTTTTTTACATTATTCTAAATACAATTTGAATCCTAATAACTTGCTTTTGAATATTAATAATTTTTACCTCAATTTTATACTTCAAAGAAAAAACGAAAATATAAGGCGTCTTATATAAAATAATATATAAAAGATTGACATTTTCAAGACAGAATTTTCTAAGATCTTACTTGAAAGGTAATAAGTCGAGTGGGTATTGTGTACGAATTGTTTTGGGCCCACTCATGTTTTTATAGATGTTTTGGTGAATTTCTTATTTAACTTTTAACGACTTAATTAAAAAATAAATAAAATATAATATATTTTGTAAGGACTCGATAAAAAGCATAAAAGTGAAGTATGGAGCGTCTTTATATAATTTTATTGTTAGTCTAATGATGTATACGCAAACACGCAAATTAAAAAGAAACGTTCGACTGTAAACGAGTCATAAGCGTTCAACTGCAAACGGGTACCAATCCTATGGGTTTGATTCCCACTCGCGAAAATGTAATATTTAATATTTTTAATTCCTCGATCTCGTAAAGAGGCCAAGCGTAGCTTCTTGCGCCACTCAATACGCAATGCCTCCAGAATTCGGCGGACAGTGGGTCTTAACACTAGGTTCCCATGTTCCTCTGCCTACCTTCTTTTCTTATGTAAAGAACAAAGCAAAAGAGCGTAGTCGTCACATGATAGTAAGTGATCACCGTCGCCCACAATCCCATAGACCCACATACATATCCTCAATATCCTACATACATATCCTCAAGGGGTTGAATAGAACCAGATTCCTTTCACCCCAGGTTCATATTGGCATTAGACGACGTTTTTTCCAGTAAGACTTAAACAGCCAGAGTATACAGCGTCCACTGTATATCATCTGCACAGCAAGATATCAAAACATTAGAATCCTCTAACATATCATTGGCAGAGCCAGAGTTCACGGACATATAATTTCATCATTTGCATAGATTCTCGGGAAGTCCGTAAGACAGGAATCTTGCAAGGAGTGTCACGTTTCACACTGCAAGATCCTATCCTTTACCTTCAATAGTTCTAGCCCAGACCAGCGGTAGGTTGGATAAAATAGAAAATCACCGGTTGAGCGACCATGGCGGAAGCCATATCGAAGGTCAAAGATCAATCGGTGATTCTCCAGATAAACCTGAGCTGTTTATTTACCTACCTATCTTCGGAGTTCAACGCTGTACAGATGACAAAATAAAACTACTTAATTTTCCTTGAATATAACGTGTAGGTGGCAAATGACAGCGTTGAATTCCTTATACACTTAATGTCTTGAATTCGGCGAAACGCATGGCGAAGTTCAATGCTGCGGAGAGCAGAGAACGGAGTACCTACACACTAGGTTCTCTACTTATAATTGTGCGTATACTTATACCAGATAAAAGAAAAGCTAAAACTTGCAAATATTTTATAATTGAAATATAAGAAAAATAAATATACCATTGAATTTTTCTAAATAATGTATAACATTGTTAGCGCTGACCAACTTCATAATGAAATTTTTATCGGTAGCTACGCTTAATTAAAATTACTTGATGTATACTTCAGAAGAGTACCATACTAATTAATACTTAGAACAAGAACAACAATAAAACGCTTAATGCAAGCTTTGCATCGATATATTTGAATTGTATGGGTCGTGGGTTTGTTTCTCATGTTTTGTAACTTCATATAAGTATCACGCGTATATGGAGCTGGGTAAGCAGAGAGAACCTAGTGTTAAGACACTACATCCTTCACTTTTCACAGATCGCGCTTTGTCTCGTTACCGTTACAAACTACTATAGTAATACTAGGTTCCCAGGTTCCCTAAACCTACCCAGCTATGCACGATATAGCTAAAAAATTGAGATGAACACGAAATTTCTCACAAGGACCTTCTATAAATTAAACTCGATCGACTTTTGAAAATATAGTGTCGTTACTGAACGTTGGTACGTATGTCTCCCGGAAGTACCGCAGCACATGCATGAAGTGATTGATGATAGTTGATGAAGCGAAAGGGATGTGTCATGACTCTTATATTTAAGACTTTAATCTCTATATATATATGTATATATATATATATATATATATATATATATATATATATATATATATGTATGTATATATATATATGTATATATATTATATATTTTTTAATTAAAGTCATAATTAATTTTTGGAGTTGAACTTTACTCGTCTGGCTTGCATGGGATGATAGTGGGTTCGATTCCCACATGGCTGATTTTTTTATAGCTTTATTCATATAGAGAGAGAATCTAATTCCAGTACATTCCGTTCTCAGCTTGATAATTCCAGTTTGGTTAGACAAGTACATAATAACATAATATTTTTAATACACTTGAATTGGACAAAACGTGGCAACATTATTAAAGTAATAAGGAAAAAAAAATGTTTTGAAAACAAAAAAAATTACGCAACACTCGAACCGCGTCTCTTTAAATCGTCTAAGTGCTCTGACCACTAAGTAATAAGATCAGGTCAACTAAGTTCAAATTTCTATACGTTCTCAAAAAAAAATAATATAAATGTAAAGCGTTTAGTATAAAAGAAATATGAATTTCTTCTATTTGAACGTGCTTGAGCTGGTTGTATCCCGCACACTGCAGGGTAGGCAGAGGGAACCTAGTGTTAAAACACTCCGTTCCCCACTTTCTGCCGAATTCTGGAGGCATTGCGTATTGAGTGGCAGAACTCAACGCCGTGCTTGTCCTCAACACCAGAGCGAAGAAATGAAAATATAAATTTAAGTAAATATTTCATCTCCTCGAGTGGGGATCGAACCCACAACCAGTCGGTTTTACAGTCACACCTCGTGCCGCTGCGCCACGACTGGCCCCAATTTATTTAATTACATATAATCATTTCCATAGCTCTAAATAGTTTCCTACGGCGCCATGATGTATTCCGTTCTCGGGGAATGTGGACACCCCCCGAATACTTCAGATGCGCTTTTTCTTGTTAATTACACTAAACTACTAGACTAAATAAAAATAAAACTTTCACCCTATGAGGAATCGAATAAAAAATTTTTGTTTAGAATTCGTCGCTGTCGCCAAGACGGCTTCGTGGCTTAGAAGTACAGCATCTGACTTTGAACGCGATGGCCTTGTGTTCGATCCCCACTCGAGGAATGGTTATAATATTTAATGAAAATAGAGACGCACTCGCGGCTTCGCCCGCTTTTTGTGTTCTAACATTATCATTTTAAAGACCGAAGAATGTCCATACATTGGGAACTAAAGTTTGAGCCAATTCAATAAAATCAATATTTTGTAGCGATTTTGTCGAACAAAATGAAGACAATGTTTTCATCGCTCTCGCCTAATTTCAAACTAACATTACCGTACTTATCGCCGACATTTGCAAATAAAATTAAAAACCCACAACTATCATATGTACAATCAAATAAGTTAGTAATCATTTTCTCAGCTCTAAAATAAACTTTATAGTATATATGACCATTATCTAAAATTGCTCATATAACAAAACACAAACGCCCCCACAATATTCCACCATTTGCATACGTTTACCCACAATAACAGATTATTACTGGACACAGTGTTTCAGGAAATGGGGCTCTGAAATACAGATTTTGGTACAAAATGAAATCGAATAGTCATTTTGGACATTACGTATATAATCCGATTAAAGTTGATAGACACATATAAAGAGAATATGTAGTATGTTGCTTGTGGGGATTTCTAATTGTGTAGGCAACACGGTTAGTTATATGTAAGGCCGTCGTGACAAGGGGCACAGGCGTGTCACCGTGACTGCGTGACGGTGAATTCGATTCCAACTCGTGGAAATGATTAAATATTACAATTTTCATATCCTCAACGTTAACTAACGTTAACTCAACGTTACCGAAGCGAGGAAATTCTTTTTTTTTTCATTTAAATTTCCTTACTTTGGTAACGCCGAGTTTAGCTCGAGGCATTGCATGTTCCGATAAACATGCAACGCCTTGACAATTCGGCGGAAAATGGCAAACGGAAGTGTTTCAATGAGAATGGAGTGTACAGCACGTTCGTTCCTAGCATGAAGTTAAAAAAAACACATATATTAACAGAACTATATACCGAGGTGATTGTAGACGTAAACGAGAGTGTTGGGAGTTCAATTATCACTCTGGACAACTTTCTCAACACTAAGCACTCTCTGTTCGCACTGTTATATACCTACGGGATAAAGCGTGAATAAATAAATAAACATCTATTTAAATATGTAATTGCTAGAAAAAATATAAAAAATCTTGCATATTTTGCAAGAATAAATATAAAATCTAGTACAAAAATATATAAAACAAGTTCACTAAAGTATTAAGGAGGTAACATCAGAATATGCTGCGGATAAAATAAATTTTATCTTGAATAAGTAAGAAATTCAAACTACGCCCAATTTGCCGTACGCAATATTAAATATCTCAAGATGTTGTTTACTTTGTTACTTTATTATTTAAGAAATTAGACAGGAGGCACTCTATTTTCTAAATGAAATTAAGTAAACATAGTTTAAGATGGTTACGATGTTTCCCGCATAGCAGGGTAGGCAGAGTAGTGGTCTACTCCCCTATCTTTCGGGACATTGCTTGAGTGGCAGAAATCAACGCCACACTTTGTCTCTTGGAAATATTTAGTAAATCTTATTTAAACATGCAGCATCTAACTGTGAGCGCGATGGTCGTGGGTTCGACTCCCACTCGGGGCAAAAGAACTGTTTTCATTTTCTCGCTCTGGCAACAAGACAAAGCGCCACATTGAATACCGCCACCCTAAAACAAAATTGACTCGAAAATTGTATAGAAAGCGTGGAACGGAGTGTCTTAACACTACGTTCCCTCTACCTGTATGCGGGCTAAAAGAAACAACAAAATCTATGACCCATTTCATACAATCTTAACTTGACCTCAAAACTGTAGATAAAACGATAATTAATTTTAAAGGCCGATATAACGAGGCGGTCATTCGAGCACCTGTCGATGGTCACAGAGTATCCTAGTGATTTAATGAGATTCATACGTATTTGCCGTCACAAATGAGGAATGAGGAACCTGCTTGTTATCGCGGATTTTTCAGAACGCGAACGTAGGGCAATTAATTTTGTATATTTCTAGTGAAATTTATTGAAAATATTCGCTTTATTTTACATGTTGGGGTGAAAAAATGATTTTATATTTTTAAAGTGTGTTTATATAAATACTTTAAAAAATATGAGGCCAGTCGTGGCGCAGAGGTACACGCGTGTGACTGTTAATGGCACAGATTGTGGATTTGATTTCCATCCGAGGAAATTAAATATTTAATATTTTCATTTCTGCTCTGGTGTCGAGGCAAAGCGCGGCGTTGTGTTTCGCCGCTCAACACGCAATGCTCTCAGAATTCAGTGGAAAGAGAGGAGTGGAGTGTCTTAACACTAGGCTCGCTCTGCCTGCTATTACAGCATGAAGCTAAAGCACAGGTAAAAATTTGGTCCTGTAATTGTCGAATAAAAAAAAATTAAGAGATTTATTTTTCAAAATTGATAAGTCAGTGTTTTTTTATTTATTGTAATTGTCTTAACCCACGGCTTCTCCCGCTTATTCAAATGAAAAAAAAATAAGAGCATCGTGCTCGCGGACGCTTTCGATCTCTCCCGTTTTTGCGATATTTTTCACCTATTGATCGAAGCCAAGTATACCTACTACAGTCTATAAGCATCCTACATGTACTGTCCAACACAAATGATACCAGTCGGTTCGTAGAGGCACAAGCGTGCGAGTGTAAAGGTTATGGGTTCGATTACCACTCGGGGAATTGAAATTCAATGATTTTATTTCCTCGGTCTTTAGAATTCGACGGAAGGTGGGGATTGAAAGTGTCTTAATGGGAACGTAATGTCTCAACATTAAGTTCTCCCGCTGCCTACCCTATGTGCAAGATACAATGTTAAGCTAAAAAAAAGGGAATAGAATTTTTCTATTCGAACCATTAGTTCCTGGGATTAGCATGCTTAAACAAACAATATCTTTAGGTTAATAATATTAGTAAAGAGGAATACAAATTCTCTTTAAACCTTCTACGATCAGCAAAACTAAGAATTCTTAAAGTGACAGCTCCACGTACCCGTAGCCGTATGCATATATTATTTATATATATACATATAATATCGTCAAGCACGACACGAGGCACCTGCTATGTAATTACTAGAGCGAGTGATTAAACGTCAAATAAATGTTGGATTTATATGCTGTAGCGGTTTTATAAGAAGTTTTAGTTTATTAATAATATATGTATTTAATTTTTCTTTAAGTTTCCCTCATGTAGCAGCGTTAAATAAAACACTCCGCTTCCCACTTTCCGCCAAATTCTGGATGTATTGAATGTTGACTGGCGGTATTCAATTCTGCACTTGCCTTCGACACCAGAGCGATGACATGAAAATATTAAATATTTCATTTTCGAGTGGGAATCGAACCCACGACCTGTCGCGCTTATAGTCACACGTTTGTGCCACGTCTCAAAATAATATTTAGTTTAAAAATGAACAACACGCTTTCTACACCAAGTGCTACAAATATTATAGAATTTATATGGAGCTGTAAATTATGTGAGCTTCGAGTGGTTTACTACTATCCTTTGAAGAGTCCCACTGTTCAGGTCCTGGTTTCCATTATCAGACCAGCTCAATTATACCATAGTTGAGTTCCGCCTTTCAATAAGCAATCTCTCAAAATTGGGACGAACATGTACAACCAAGACGTTTCCAAAGTGACAGCTTTAGATATACTGTATATGTATCAGCTGCTAAAGCACCTGCTGTGTAATTACTGGAGCGGGCGATTGAACGTCAAATAAATCTTGTATTTCTGTACATAAAACATAATATATACTGCTTTCAAGGCGCAGGGGCATAAACGCGACTGATGGGTTCGATTCCTACTCGGGGAAATTAAATATTTATTATTTTCATTTCCTCTCACTGGTAACGAGGTCCAGAGCGGCTTTGAGTTCCACCACTTAACCCGTAATGCCTTAAGAATTCGGCAGAAAGTGGGGAACCAAGTATTTTGTTGGGGAATAAAGTTGGCTATAGCGCGGATCTATAAAAAAATTCCGTAGGAATTGAATTTAGGAAGTAAAAATTAAGTTGAATTTCTGTTTGTGATACTTTTTTACATGGTAAGTAGGCAGAGGGAACATAGTGTTAAGACACTCCTATCCATTTTATCTATAACTGATTTTAAATAAACTTCTTATATATATTACTTATATACGTTACTGAATTGATATAATATTATTTTTACATCCACATCCGTATCTTGATCCTTAACATGCCTAATTTTTAATTTCAAAAATCCTACATCGCAAATGTATTGCACTCTGAATATTCTTACTAAAAACAACATTCACAATAAACTCTAAATAACTTTAAAACGATTTCCACCCAACACGCAATGCCTCCAGAAATCGGCAGAAAGTGGGGAACGGAGTGTCTAACACTAGGTTCCCTCTGCCTACCCTGCAGTGTGCAGGATACAGCGTGAAGCTGATTGATTGATTGACTGATTTCCACCCACCCATCCATTTCTAGACCTGCAAAAAAACTCGGTCTTCCAGAGTATATTACGCGTCGAGTGTAACAAAGGTCGTTTATGGTAACGTGTGTTATTTTTCAAGGAGGCAAGTCCATTACCTGTACTCAATTACCGCTCATACTAATTAATTAAGGGAATGGAGGACAATATTTTTGTTGTGCTACGAAATTTTCTTTAGCAAGTAATATGAACAATAATGAAGGCTGTATTGCGTTTGGCGGAATTCAACGCTGTGCTCTGTCTTGCGGAAGGGTGAGGAAATGAAAATAATTCTCTGCCCTGGGTGGAAGTTGAACTCACAACCGTTTCACAATATAAACATAATGAACTCTGTACCCCTCTGCTCTGTACGACGGCCTCTTTATAATAACCTGTTTTTTTTATAGATTTGAGGCCGTCGTGGCGCAACGGCATGTGACCGTAAATGCGATGATTGTAGCTAGTCGACACGTGTGGCGTTGAGTTCCGCCACTGCAGTGTCTCGAACATACGCAATGTCTCGGAAAGTCAGATATAAGACAATGAATTTCAGTATTTTAAATAAGATTTTTATTCTATTGAATTAAAAAATTATTAACGAAACGATTTTTCAGTAAGTACAAGTTACATACTATATAACGGTAGGCCGTTGAAATTATGTACACAAAAGTAAAGTGATAAAGTCTTTTAATATTGCTCTTTTAGAAAATTTACTAAATATTGAACATAACGGGATTTGAACCGGCGCCTCTTGGAAACACTTTAAAAATATCAAAAATCAAATCAAATCAGCTTCACGCTGTATCCCGCACACAGCAGGGTAGGCAGAGGGAACCTAGTGTTAAGACATTCCGTTCCCCACTTTCTGTCGGATTCTGGAAGCATTGCGTGTTGAGTNCACACTTCGTGCCGCTGCGCCACAACTGGCCTCAAAAATATCAAAAATGTTATATAATATATTATTTTCTAAGCTACTATTTCTAAATTTATCTAATCTCCATTTTTATCTAAACAAGTAACTAACGGGTCATTTAAGCTTTCAACAACAGCCTTAGGACAATTCATTTGACCAACGGCTGGGCAAAGTGATTTTTTCTGCAGATAGCCTCCTAAATAAATCTTACGTAAAAGGGTTCATGAGGTTTACTTGATATATGTACATACATATGTAGGTATGTAAGTGTATGTCTTAATCAGATGGTCGAAAGGTTTTTTCTGTCTTAGTGTATTTTGTATATACGAGTAAGTAAATATAAATAAATTGTTACTGTTTTACCACTTTTAAGTACCGTTTTCATGTTCTTGCTCTGATAACGAGGCAAAGGCTAGTGGCGTTGTGCTTCGACACTCATACAATGTCTCACGAATTCGACGGAAAGTGGAGAACGGAAATGTTTTAATGGAGAACGGAGTGTCTTAACCAGGTCCCCAGGTTCCCTTTGCTACTATGATCGGGATACAGCGTGACGCTAAAGAAGAGTACCGTTTAATTTCGTGGCCTAATGTGTAATGGCTTTAAAATAAAAGAACAGTGAAGAATACACTGTTTTGACTATAGATTTCTAGTATATGTCTTGTAAGCACAGCAACAGCTTCATGTTTTTTTTTCTCATAACAGGGTAGGTAAGGGAAACCAATACGTAGGTCCACCCGGAGTGCCTTAACTAGTGTTAAAACACTCCGTTTCGCACTTTTCGCCGAATACTTTGTGGCCACAACCCACAACTCTCAGGCGCCGTGCCACTTCGCAACGACGGCCTCGCTTAAAAGAGATACTTAAAATTAAAAATGTTCAGCTTAGACCATATAGCTGTACGTTTTAATTAAACGTCAGGTGTTTTTTTGCTGTAATATATATGTACACAAGTACTTTATAAGAAATTTCTTTATAAGGATAAATAAAATTTACTCTGATGTGGCGCAGGTGGCAACTGTTTGCTAGAAATCTCATGCTAGAACGCAATGTAATGGGTTCAAATCTCTGAAAAAATTATAATAAGGCTGTCGCAACGCAGAATGAAATATTTTCATTTTCTTGGTCTTTATAACAAGACTAACCGTGGCGTTAAGTTCCGTTGTTTCGTAATTGCACTATAGATTTGTAACAGTGCTCATAAATTATTATTCGAATTACAAATTATTTCTTTTGTAATAAAATAAGTCATTGCTTTCAATCTCACTTATTTGACTATTATTAACTTGATTAATTAAAGTCATTAATACCGGAAGTAGTCAAATGTATATTTAAAATTGTAAAAGTTCTACTGACGTTTAGTATCGATCATTGTTGTGGCGATCGCGGATGTAAGAGTTATCAGCTTCACGCTGTATCCCGCACACAGCAGGGTAGATAGAGGGAACCGATTTCTGGAACTCAACGCCGCGCTTTGCCTCGACACAAGAGCTAAGAAATGAAAATATAAATGTAAATAAATATTTCAATTCCTCGAGAGGGGATCGAACCCACAGCCAGTCGATTTTACAGTCACACTTTGTGCTCCTGCGCCACGACTGGCCTTTAAGAGTTGTGTTGTATGTATTTACTTACTGTATCTGATTTCACTTGTGAATAGAATAAAATAAGCTATTTGAAGTGTTTACCACTATTCTACCACCCAACACACAATGTCTTCAAAATTTGACGGAAAATGCGGAGCAGAGTGTTTTAACACTAAGTTTTCCCTACCCTGTTACTTGGGAAGCAGCGTGAAGTTAAAAAAATGTATTATAATAATTATACTAAATATAAGAAACGAGACAAAGCGGGTTCTGTACCGCTACTCTACGGGCTATGCATCCAGAATACGGCGTCAAAGCTCAACAGCTCCCCAGGTTCCCTGTGCTATGTGCGAAACTAAAAAAATACTATAGATAAGTATTTACCCGATCTTACCAAAATTTTACTGCTGCAATTTAAGATCCGTAACAGAATATTGATTTATGATCATAACTTAGAATGGCTTCTAAGTTAGGATTATGATATTAAAATGGCTTCTAACATCATTAATATTGAATCAATTTATATGTAAACTACATTTTGGTTGTGTTTTGTGTAGGTGTCAGTTGTCAGTTTATAGTCTATATTCCTTGGGGGTTGAGGTATACGTGATAGTAACATATTGAGAAATCTTGTTAAGCCGTGAATTATATATTAACTTGTTTTAGACCACTGTTAGTTTGTATGTTGTTCAAGATTTTTGGCTTCTCTTATTTCTTGTATATTATAAAGTAGGCTGTGAGATATTAGATTCACATATTCTCTGCTCTATATATAAAATGTATATATTATGTAATAACTAGGATTATGGCCGTAGGACAACGGCACAGTTTCTGACTGTAATAGCGACGGTTGTGGGTTAGATTCCAAATAGGGGAATGAATTATTTTTATTATTAGTAGATAATAGTTTAGAAATTCAAATAAATATTTCTGAAAATGTGGTATAAATTATTGCTATACACTGTCGCTACGCATTGGCCTATAAAAATTTAATTGGAGTAGAAACAGGAAAAAAAAGGTGACACGTCACTTATTAAAATAAAGTAGATGAGGGTTTTTAATAATTAAAAGTTAATCAAAAGTTAGTTAAAGGTATTAAACTGAAAAAAATAACTGTATTTTGTTTTGAATTTTCCGCAATTGTAAGTACAGAGCCTATTTATTTTGGTATGAAGACGAGCTAATATTATTTGAAGCAAATAATTTTGCTCTAAGTAATTAATTGTTGTTTATTATACGGAGCCCTGTTAAATAACGTTATCTGATACCGCTTAGTAAGCGGAATTTAGATTAAATAGGAAGCAAATCTATTTATAAATATAAAATTCTTCTGTTGTCGTATCTACTTAAACTACCTGTCCATTTTCTGTAGGAATACAGACAATGAAGTGGGTAGTATGAAAGTATGTTAGGAGCTACGCGGCGTAGAACGCTCAAATTTTACAGGTACTTGTGTTCTTACTACTATAGGGCACTAATATAGGTTATCCCTAACCTAGAGACCGGGAACGGGAACAAACGGAATTTTAAGTTTTATAATCCAAGCAAATAAAATTGTGGGATACGGACACGCTCATGCCTTATATATTTTTTGATTTTAGTTTCTTGCATCTGTTTTATATAGTTTAAGCTTGTTTTTTGGCGCAATTCTCCATTTTTGCCAATTTTTAAAAGTTTTATTTAATTATTAATATTTTTTTATATTTAATAATCTTTCTTCGCTTATTATTGGACTTTTTTTCCGCTGTATCTTGCATATTGCTATAATCACTGAACTCGATACCGTGTCGTTGTATTTACTGTGCGTTTAGCAGGGTCCAGAGCGACTAATTGAACTTGATTTATGACTATAAATATGTAGATCTAGAACCCATAATCATCGCGTTTACTGTCAGCCATTCTCCCACTGCGCCACGATAGACCTCAACAGTGATATATTAAAAAAATTAAAATTATAGATTCAAGTCATAAAAATATATTTTTACAACTTATCCAACTTATTTTATTATGTATGAGCAATTCGTCTGTCTCACCTAAGATTTATAACTAAAACTTTCACTATAAAGGTGTTTAAGGATTATTCACCCTGCGTATTTTCTCTAAGTGTCTCGAGAGGCCCATTTCACGCGCCCCTTACTTTGGAACTAGAAGTTTTTTAGTTATTGTCTGTCTACGAATCGGTTTCGCGTTCAGAGTATATTTGTTAATGATGACAAAACCCTATGTATATATATAAATTTTAGGTGAGACAGACGTATTACTCATACATAATAAAATAAGTTGGATACTATACCTATACTATATATATATATATATATATATATATATATATTTATATATATATATATATATATATATAATTGATACTAATGTAAGAAATATTAGGCTATATTATACTTTATAAGATATTTCGTAGACTTTATCAGTTACTTAGAATTGCCTTTATGGGCGAAGTCGCAGTTTGGGACTAGCTGCATATAAAATTCTTAAGCAGGGTCCGAAGTCTCCGCGTCTTGAGATGGTCATTTTAATTGTTTTCCGTTGATATCATATATTAGAATGGAAATTGAACCTATGATTTGCGCAAAAGAAGTCAAAGATATTTAAATATATATCCCATCCCAAAAGTAGTCTCATCTTCTAAAATAATAAATGGTGAAGAAATTTCATGTAAGCGCACCTCCTATATTTTCGCTCGACTAGTTTATAGCTTCGGGCCACTGGTCGCAGAGACCGGAAGGGATTTATTAAACCGTACCTTCTAAAAATTTAATAGTTTTCGGCATATTTGATCTTTTCATCAATTTCCAATTATTGTGGACAATGAGATTAATTATTTTACTTACTTTAAAAAATTGAGGTTACCAGTTTGAAATATTATATGCCAGTTTCATATATTATATGATTTGTATAATTGATTCTGTTTCAGCAAATTTAATAAAATAATAAATATTCAATCGTCTTCAGTACTGCCGTACATTATCACAGTTCGCTATATTGGTCTTATAATGTTTAGTATATTATATTTTGTTAAAATATTAAAAACTTCACGCTGGAAAACCTAGTGGTAAGAAACTGCGGTCGCCACATTCCGCACAATTACATTGGTACGATACTGAATCGAAAATAATTCATACTCTCGTCTGGGAATCGAACCCACAACCGTCGCAGCCGATGCGCCATAACGGTCTAAGTATTAAAAGATCTCACTTAGACTTTAAATTACATAAAACATTGATAGAAAATAGAACTAAGATGTAAATTTGTAACATAAGGTTTACTCAAACGCTTAAAATCGAGAACAATAGTTTACTTGAAATATTAAGCGGTACAATAAATATTTCAATAGAAACTCGTCTCGCCGTCTTTAGTTTATTTATTTGGTGGTTTCGGGGTAGCTTTCTGTTCTCTTTATATTGTTAGACTTTGAATACAGTTTCTTTGGCGTGGAATAATAGTTTTATAAAGGCTTATTATTGAAGAAATAAAACTATATATAAACATTGTAGTGTAATTTTCGAGGCTTTGTGGCAGCACAGCCTAAGACTGTTGTGGGTGATACGTGACAGATTTAAGTTCGGTTCCCATTCGGAGGAATGATTTGTTTCTATAATCTTCATGTGGTAAAAAGTAAAAAAGTGGGAAAATGAAGTGAGAAATAGAAGGAATCATTTTCTCAACTCGTACTAGCAGGCAAAGCGTGGCGTTGAGTTCCTCCACTTAAAACGCAATTGTCTTTAATTCGGGCGGAGAGTGAAGAACGGAACTTGACGCTAGCGTCAGAGCATATATTAGGGGTAACTAAATATTTTAATACAGAAAGTGCTGTAAACGAAAATTGTAAGTCCACTTTAAAATCCACTTTAACCGTTAGTTAGACAGTGATGTATGTATGTACGTATACACATACATTTACCAAAGCAGGTTGACGTTATAAGAATATATGGATGTGAATTAAAGCATATTTTAATTATATTTTCTTTGTTACAGCTTCACGCTTTATCCTGTATAAGCAGAAAGAACCTGGTGTTAAAATGGGAAGGGATGACGACAAACTCTTGAGACATTATGTTGTGTTGAATGGCGGGGGTTAAAGCCGAGCTTTTTCTTGATGCTAGTGTGAGAAAATGAAAATAACTTCCTCCTCCAATTGTGGGGGACTTATCGCGTGAAGCGAGGCCAGTCGTAGCACAGGGACATAAACTTATGTATACGTAACGCAACAGGTTGTGGGTTCGATTCCCACTCGAGGAAAATAAATATTTAATATTTTAATTTTTTCGCTCTGGTGTCGAGGCAAAGCGCAGAATTGAGTTCAACTCAACATGCAATACTTCCTGAAATCGGCGAAAAGTGGAGAACAGACGTGTTTTAATGGAAACGCATTTTTCTAACATCAGGTTCACAGGTTCCCTCTACCCACCCTGCTATAATGCGTGCGTAGCGTAGAAAAAATACAAAAGAAATCCATCTTTTGCTCTTACTTATTTTGCAAAATTCTATTTAAAAATGTACGTCGTCGGCCTAATGTCGGTCATGAGTCATAAAAACGCAGTACTTTGCGCGTTAACAATGAAATGTCAGCACTCTTTATCCAGGGATTATGTTTTGCGTGTGGTCTAAGTTAATTAAATATTATTAAATAATATTTATTTAATTTATTTGTTCGTATGTAAGGTGTCGTGGTGCAGCGGCACAGTGTATGATTTTAAATGCGACAGTTGTGGATTTGATTACCACAGAATGAAATAAGCTATTGATATTTTCTTACTCTGGTAACGTCGAGGTAATGCAGCAGAGGCACAAGGGGAACGCGACGGTTGTGGGTTCGATCCCTAATCGGGAGAATGAATTATTATTTAATAATATATTTATTTCGTTCGGAAAAAAAGCCCGGCGTTCATGTCCGCCAATCAAATGCCTCAAAAATTTATTGAAAAATAGGGAAAGAAGTGTCTTAACACTAGGTTCCTTCTGCTGACCTTACTATAAGCGGGGTACAGCGTGAAGCAGATTTATTTTAATTTACTATGGTAATAAGAGAAAGCGCTGCGGAAAATTGCGTCAACGACACGTAATGTCTCGCAATATGTAGAATATGTTGACCGGAGTGACTTTTTTAAAGTTTTGAACCTGCAACTATTATATTCAGTCGGAACTACTCCCACTGAACCACGATGATATTAGAGAATATTCTACAACTGATAATCTAGAAATACGATAGTAACATATCAGATGAATCCTTTCAAAGGAAAATCTCTAAATAAAATATGAATAGTCATTGAAAATGAAATTGTAAATTGTATTTGAACATTTTTGAATATTTTTCAACTGAATAAATGAAATAAACAACTTTAATATTTTTTTTTTACCTTCACGCTGTATCCTGCACACAGAAGGGTAGGCAGAGGGAACCTATGTATGGGTATTGTGTGTTGAGTGGCAGAACTTAACGCCGCGTTTAACCTCGACACCAGAGCGAAGAAATAGAAATATAAATTTAAGTAAATATTAGAGAAAGAAGAGAAGTAAAATATAAATATACATATATATATATATATATATATAGTGACCAACCTGCGGCTTTGTCCGCTTTAACTTATATTATGGTCAAATTACAAAAAAATTTAACCCGTCGTGGTGCAAGGGCACAATCGTGCGACTGTAATTTGATTCCCATTCGAGGGAATGAAATATTTCATAATTTTATTTTCTCGCTCTGGTGATGCAGCGTTGAGTTCCGACATAAACACAGAAATGTCTCAAAATACGATGGAAAGTGGAAAGCACACTGACTAGATTGCTAGATTCTCTCTGCATACCCAGTTATGTTCTGGATGGTACAATGCGATGGTAAAAAACAGTTTGAACGGAGCGGAATTTAGAAATCGTCCATCTTCCATTGAAGATTGGACCATTGTCCAATGTGTTTTTAATGTTTATTTTTCATTTCTACCAATGAGAAAAAAACATAGACAGGGATATTCTGTTTACATATTAAAACAAAATAGCTTTATACAGATATATAAAACGTGAATATTTTATAAGTGTCCCATACAGGTATACAAGATGTTCAAAGATGAAATTAAGAAATAACAATGCGCGGCGTTGGGTTCCGCCATTCAACAAGTACTCTTAAAAATTGGATGGTAGAGTGGGGAAAGTAGTGTTACACTAAGTGCCCATAACACTAAACTCCCTCTGCTCATCCTGGTGTGCAAAATACGTGAAACTGATGTTTTTTTTTTAATTTTAAGCTTGACAAGCTAATATAATTTACTCTCTTAACTTAGACCGACCTCATAAGGGTAAAGCTCATTTTCAAAACCTTTATTTTAATCAAGGCTCGCTTCATTATTATACAAAATATTTTTGTATTATATTAAAAGATCTCATTTCCGCTACGTAATGAGGTTGTGATGATTTAAGATGACTGTGCAGATATACAAAATATTTTTTTTATATTTTTATTTCTTAAGTAATTTAGTACAATAAAGAATATTATGTTTTTATGTGAGGCTCTCTCGGCGCAAGGATATTAGCATACGACTGTAAACTAAACAAGTTGTGAGTTTGATCCCCACTAGAGAAAATTAAATATTTAACATTTTTTTTCCTCCCTCTGATAGCGAGGCAAAGTGCGGCGGTGCTGAGTTCCTTTCAATTCTTCCAATTTTGGCGGTAATTATGAACAGATATGCCTTAACACTAGGTTCCCAGATTCCCTTTGTTACCCTGCTATGTGCGGGATAAAGCGTAAAACAAAAAAATATGTATATATTATATTTTATATCAACGTGACTCAGTGGGTTCGACTAGAAGGTACATGCGGTGGTTGTAGAGTCGATCTTATTTCGATGAAAAGATTATTTTTGCTTTACGTTTTTCCAGGCAAAAAGTATAAGTAGAAAAAAACTTATTTCTAGTAATATAATTTTCCGTTTTGCGTCAGCTATGAAAAGATTACATCATTCTTTCATAGGCTCACTTAATTTCTCTAGTATAATCTGGTGGAGGAACACAGTGTTTTTTTCTGACTACTGCAGTACAGGTGGAAGATTTGCGAAGACGACAATTATATAGATATTTCTGGACGGTTGATTTTAATAAACCATCAGATTTTAAATTTAATTGAAATCTTATAGAACAACTAACTTTACAATTTTAGCATAAATTTAAAAGGCGGAACGTTAAACTGATAGTGAAGTTTTGTAATTTTGTTAGTTCTCCTGATTTATATTTGGTATTTCTATGCAAAAAACCGCTCTCACCTCTAAAAATATTTATATTTTATCTACTATTTTATAGTTTTGTAAAATGTTATATTTATTATAATTTAATACAAATTAAGTAATTTTTAAGGATTGGATTTTTTTCAAGGATTTGGATCTTTTACTGTAAAGAATAGAAAAATGTTTAAAATACAAACAGACAAATATGGTTCGGTAGAACAGTGTCTGTCTGGAGGCTAGTTATATTATAGTTATGGGTTCGACTTGGAGACTAAATTAATTTAAGCAAAAAAAAAAAACTTAAGGCATAGTATGGTCTCGGATTGATTTAGCATATAATACTATGTAAAAAAATTTCGCAAACATATTTTTTAACAGCTTCAAGTTGTATCCCGCCTATAGTACGAAACATAGTTTAAAGACACTCCGCTTCCCTTTTTCCGCTTAATTTTCAAAACAGGACGTGTTTAGTGGCGGAGCTCAACGCCATGTCTTGTTTTGATACCAGAGCGAGAATATGAAAATAGTTAATTCCCTCGAGTGAGAATCGAATCCACAACCGTCTTGTGAATAGCCCGACGGCAGCCATCAACAAAGGTAAATATCACAAAAAAAGGTGATCGGTACAAAAAGGCTTCCATATTGGGAATTTTCAATCGTGAATATTTGAATGGAGTTGACTGTATGCGTTTTATTGAAGATATATTGTTCGTATTGTTCTAAACATTTTTCGGTCTCAATTTTTATGATACTACTAGCGGACCCACGCGGCTGCGCCCGCTTAAAATGTACGTTACTTACTTACGTTACTTATACTTTATTAAATATATGTATGAAATTAATTTCAGGTTTCAATAGGATTATTAAGAAAAGAGAGTTCAATTTCAAAATATATATTTTGTAATTTTAAAGATGAAAGAACTATTTTGTAAGCAAACGTTTATATCAATAATTTAAATGAAAAGGTTCTTAATTATAATTTTATGTAATTTATATTAAAAATCTTTATTATAATATTTATTTTTAATTTTAGTTAAACTGTGAGAACTTAAAGACCGAAATAAAATAGCAAAAAACTAAACTAGTTCCACGCTTCATCCCTAGCGGGGTAGTCAGAGAGAACGGAGCGCCAAACGCTACGGTCTCTACCTCTTTCGCCTCGTCGACTGTCATCAACCTCTTCATACATGCCCTCCGGGGGATCCTCATGCTTTTTACGTGACCTTCCTACAGTATCTTTGGTAGTAGGTTTTCGAAGGTCAACCGAGGTCTCCCACTACCTCTCTTACCGCTCACTTTTCCTTCATAAATCTGTTTTGCCGTTCTTTCATGAGTGATGAAATTCGTTCGACGTGCCCAAACCAGCTGAGTACATTCTTTTTCATTCTCACCGTGACATCCTCGCTAGTACCTCCCATTCTGTGTACCTCTTCATTGCGGATTCGATCAGCTAAGCTGACTCCGCATATCCTACGAAGAGATCGCATCTCCACAGCATTCATCTTTCTTTCATTCTTCTTCTGTAATACCCACGTTTCGCTGCCGTATAACAGAGACGGTACCAAAACTGTATTGTGTACGGCCAAACGCGCAGCTGTGCTGACGTTTCGCCGTCTCATCAATGCAGCTAAGGCTCCGTTAACCTTGTTACCGGCAGCGATACGCCTTTCCACATCCATTTCGTATCTTCCATCTCTATTGAACATACTTCCCAAGTATACCACTTCATTCATTTGTTTTAATATCTTACCATTCGCACTTATCTTGCATTCCGTCCTTTCTTTATCTCTTTCAAAAATCAGAACCTTTGTCTTGTTCATCAATATATTTCACAGGTGATAGTCGTGAGTTCGTCTTCCATGCAGTTTATATTAAAATTAGCAGAATACATAAAGAACCTGGGTACCTGTCAAATCTGTCTTAACAATTTAAGGCACTCTATACTATAGCGAAGAAATCAAAATACTAAATACACATTCTCCAAGTGGGAATCGAACCCCCGACAGTTGAACGACGCCCTTCAACAGATACTTAGATAAAAAAAATCTAAAAACGTAACCGAAATTCCCTCCCTATTAAGCATAAAGACCCGCAATATAAACCCAACTCTCTTATTTCTATATAAAAAAAAAGTTTATTAAAATTTTGTTGCGAAAAATGTGTCCGCTAAAAAAAGTTACCGTAACTTTCACCCGTTCATAATATCTCTAGAGTTTTTTGTTTTGGGAATTGAATTATTTATTCCTCAACTTATTTTAAATTATGGTAATTATGATTGTCGTCGTTTTAAGGTATTTATTAGGTCATGTTAACTTTTTTAAAATGTTATTCCACAATTGGCAGGGAAAGTACTTTTATAGTCGTGGCGCAGGGTGACGCAGGGAAACAAAGTGTGAATGTAAAATCGTCTGTTACGTTTACAGTCACACTTTGTGCCCCTGCGCTACGACTGGCCTCAATATTATATTTGTATATAACAGATTTATTTATTTTTATATAACAAAATCAAAATCAGCTTCACGCTGTATCCCGTACACAGCAGGGTAGGCAGAGGAAACCTAGTGTTAAGACACTCCGTTCCCCACTTTCTGCCGAATTCTGGAGGCATTACGTGTTGAGTGGCAGAACTCAACGCCGCGCTTAACCTTGACACCAGAGCGAAGAAATGGAAATATAAATTTAAGTATTATAAATATTTCATCTCCTCGAGTGGGAATCGAACCCACAACCAGTCGGTTTTACAGTCACACCTCGTGCCGCTGCGCCACAACCGGCCTCTCTATATAACAAACTTATTTATCTTTAACAGACTTAATTATTATTACTTATGTAACAAATTTACTTTCGCTTTAAATTTAGATAGACGGATATTCGTCAGATGTTCCAAATCTTCGATTTCAATATGTCACAGTAAAATGGTTATCATGCTTATCAAATTTGGTTGAGGCTTCATTTTATTATTTCTTATATTATAGTTAAACTGGACTGTTATGGTTGTTCTTCAGATGTTCCACATTTTCATGGGAAAGTGCCCATCACTCTTAACAACTTTTGTTATCGACGCATTCAATAATTTCCTATTGGTAAGCTGGACCCCTATGGTTTACAGTACGAAAAAAATCAAAAATATAATTGAAGCGGGCGAACCCGCGCGGTTTCGCTAGTATAAAATATATTCTGTTTGCGATGTCCCGTCAAACGTAAAAGCGCACGTGTCGCTTAGCGTGTGTAGTATAGTATGAAGATCTCTTAGATATGACCCGAAATATGTAGAAAGTAAAATTTAATAAAAAAGTTGAAATGTAAAAATTCGTTTTTATATACATTCAGAATATATGTTATTCTGAATGTATATAAAAACGAATTTAAAACCTAAGTAGTTTTATAAGTGTTTTATTTTGTTTAGAAGAATTATTATTTAAAAATATTTATCCACTCTGGTAGACAAAAAGTTGCGTTGAGTTTCGCAATTCAACATGTAATGTCTCGAAAATTGATCAAAAAACAAAGGCTGCTTATTTTACTTTATATACAAACATATATCCTGCAAACAGTAGGGTAGGCAAAAATAAAATTGTGTTTAAATACTTATACTAAGTTCTTTTTAACGGACCGCCATAATTTAAATATAATTTTTTGCACCATTAGTCTACATTTGTTTTCTGACTAAAATTGTGGAAAAATAACTTGAAATTATGAAAATTTGACCTCAAAACCCTTCTATTAAGATATTACGTCGATTTCACTGAGACGGTAATTGATAGAGCAAAGTCACTTCTGTTCTACGGTTGGTCTTAATAGGACAAAGTGCAACTTTAACTAGCTATCATTTAATTTAGAGGTCATCATTTATCACATCAGAATTGATATGGGCAATTATAAACATTGTTTTAGCTGTTCGCTATATCACTCACATAACAGGCTAGGCGGAGAAATCTATTGTTAAGACACTCCGTTCCTATTAAAATACTTCCGTTCCCCACTTTCCACTGAATTCTCGAGGCATTGCGTGTTGAGTGCTAAAATTCAAAGCCGCGCTTTGTGTCGTGACCAGAACTAGGAGATGAAAATATTTTATTTTCTTGAGTGGAAATCGAACCCATAACCTGTGCCCCTGCGTCACAACTGGCCCCAATCACTTTTAGTATAAACCTCAAACCTTTTATATATCATATCATAGAAATTATTAAAAAGCTCTACCGAATACGGCTGAAAGCTCCTCCATTGAGTGCTAACTAGATGCAGATAGCACACGCAAGTGTATACAAAATAGATAACCAAATGGCCCTATTGATATTGATATTGAGGTATATATATATATATATNATATATATATATATATTATAGGGCCATTACCTATATGTATTGTTGTTACGTCATTTAGCTCACGGTACGGGGTGATTAGGAAAAGATCGGTATTAGTCTCTAAACTTTGAACGTCAGAGTGACCTGAAAAAGACCTCTATAAATTCATGCTCAAGATAGGCACGAGGTGACTGGGAAAAGACTCTTGAAGTCTCTGTACGGGCTACTCGGAAAAGACATTTTCAAAATCCTATCTTTTAAATCTTAAAAGTATTCATGTAAATTTTATACATGTACTAAATAAAAATAAAAATTGTTTCCACAATTAGAGGCTGTGACAATGTGAATGTGGGTCAACTATTTTAGTAGGGTACTAGGTTCAATATTTAAAGGTCTTTTTTTATATTGATTATTTTTTCAACTTAACGATGTATACACGCACATATGAACAAACGAGAGATGATAGATGACACCTTGTGTTATATAATCTGCTCCTATTCATACACTTCCGATTGTCATTTTTCACTGGAGGCGTTGAGTGGCGGAACTCAACACAGCCCTTCTTTTATAATTTTAATAAATTCGGAACTTTTCTTATATCATAAATGACCATAAACTAAAAAGCTCCAGATCTTTACAATAAAAACTTAAATATACTCAGCTCACTTGAAGAAACAAATTTTTATTCTTTCACAACTTGAACAAAATCAATCTTTATTATAAAAATCACAAAGTTCAAATTTCAAAAACAGCTTTATTTAAATTAATGGTCGCGTCACGTGGTAGTTTATACGAGCTGCTTCATACTGGATATTACTTGACTTTTCCTCTCAGAAAATACTGAGGTTTAACAGTTTTTAGGACACAAACATTTGGAACATAAGCAAAATAATGTAGGCCATGATGATGATGATTTTTTTAGCTTCACGCTGTACCCCGCTTATAGCAGGATAGGCAGAGCAAACCCTTGGAACATAGTTTTAAGACACTCCGTTCCCATTAAAACATTTCACTTACCATCTAATTCTTTAGGCATTACGTGTAGAATGGGAATTGAACCTAAACTTGTTGCGTTTACTATCGCACTCTTTTGCTCCTGCACCACGATTGGCTTCAATGAAGATGATATTTTTCTTTTGTTCCTCACGAGTAACATAGGGCTCGTAGAAGGGATTTTCATTGCTCACGATTTTGTGCCAAAGCCTCTACCAGGACTTACCAGCCTGGAGCAATTGAAGCTGTCCCCTTTTCAAGCGATAATGTAGACAATAATTTTGGAAACAGTACCTCCTCCTATTTCAAATCGTTTTAGAGGAATTGTGTAATGAGTGATGAAACCCAATGCTTAATCTTACTACTTCAATAAATTAAAATGAAATGTTTAAATTAAAACAAAATGCTATAGGGGTAAAATTACCAAAATCTGTATGATCAATGGTCGCAGGTTCGATTCTAATTATTTTTATTTCTCTAAATTGGCAAACAACGCACATCCAACAATGTGCAGTGTAGAAAAAAGGAAAATGTAATTTGGCATATAGGATCTTTGGCCACAGTAGAAAAACAAACCCAGAAAATTCTGATGAGAACAGGAAAAATATTTATTTTAGTTTACACAAACGAAATTGTGGCATATAAATTGTACCTTATAATTAAAATGTGATTTTACAAGAAAATAATTATGTATATCTTAAGAAATAATATTGTCATTATTCTTTTTTATTAAACGTACCCTGAAATAACATTAATTTAGAAGAGCTCGTCCACAAATTTACTACAGAAAATGATAATATCATAAAAATTCATAACTTGTCTTTGTAATTTTGGGCTCTCTGTGTATTCTTTGAAAATTGAGTATAAATTTGACTAATAGAGATTGAATTTGTTTGTTGTAATGAATATATACTGTTAATTTTAAAAGCAAAATTATTATATTTTAAATGTTAAATTTTATTTAAAATGTGAGGTCATTATAGAGCAGGAGCATAAACCTATAAACGGTAAGTTTATAGATTCGACTCCCACTGGGGATAGTCAAATATTTAATATTTTTATTTCTTGGCTCTGGTAACAGGATAAAGCGAGGCGTTGAGATCCGCCTCTCGACAGACAATGCCTTAAGAATTCGGAGGAAAGTAGGCAACGGAAGTGTTAATGTAGAACGGAGTTTCGCCACACTGGGTTCCTAGGTTCCCTCTGCCTACACTGCTATGTGCATGATACAACGTGAAGCTTAAAAAAAATATCATAGCGCATTGAAGCCGTATCTGATTGAAAGCGTGATGGTTGTAGAGTACTCACTACCGCTCATCATGTATTGTTTTGAATTTAATAGAAAATGGAGAATGGAGTGTCTTATAGGATTGATAGGTTTCATCTTGATAGGTTTTTCGACCTAATCGGTATACAAAAGATCGCCGTTTGATGTTTAGTTATTTTAAAATTTTACCTTTTGATAAAAGTCAAAAAATATCCACATAAAGTTTTAAAATAGCATTTCAATAATCAGCAAAATATTTTTTTCATTTTCTCTTTCTGAATACCACATGAAACGTGGTGATAAATTCTATTATTAAGCAAAGCATGGAGTGTTATTAACACTGGTTCCCCCTGCCCACCCTGCTATATGCGTTATATAAAAAGTCTCTTAAAAAAAAAATTAAATTAGCTTCACGCTGTATCCCGCACACAAGGGTAGGCAGAGGGAACCTAGTGTTAAGACACTCCGTTCCCCACTTTCTGCCGAATTCTGGAGGCATTGCGTGTTGAGTGGCAGAACTCAACGCCGCGCTTAACCTCGACACCAGAGCGAAGAAATGGAAATATACATTTTAAGTAAATATTTCATCTCCTCGAGTGGAGATCGAACCCACAACCAGTCGGTTTTGCAGTCACACCTCGTGCCGCTGCGCCACGACCGGCCTCAAAAAAAAAAATAAAAAGTCTCTTTCTTCTATAAAAGTGCGTAATCAATAAGAAAGTAAAAAAAGTCTAATTAAGATTTCCATGAAATATTTCCTTTATACAACATAGCACCAGTATACATACGTATAAGCGATATATATTAAAAATATCAACGCCCTAGAAACTTTATAAGAGAGCTTTAAAGCATAAATTGTGTATGTTTTTTTTAAATCTAGGACACCTGTTTTCTTCTCAATTTTATATAAAATGTTGGGTACATCTTGTTATAAGGTAAAACTGAGGATAGAAAGTAAGCCTTAGTAAGGTACATCATCTGACTATTAATAAGATAGTTAAAGGTTCGATTCCCACTCGGTAATGCTATTGTTTGAACAAATATCATATCTTTGGTTTGATAAGCGCGGTTTCGAGTTTCTCCTCCTGTTATACAAATCTGCTATTGTCTAATGAAAGTGGAAATAGTAATGACTTGTTACTTCCTATCCAGCCTATCCTATAAATTGTAGGAGAAAATATAAACTTACTGGATTAGGTCGATTGAAATCGTAAGAGAATTGAATTATTTTCATTTCTTTGCTCTAAGTAAAATGACAAACTGCGGCGTTCATTTCCGCCACTCAACTATTATATATTCTTCAATTTTCGAGATATTGTGTATATCGAAGATTGAGTAATAAATAGAGAAAGAAATGTGTTAACACTATTTTGTCTCAGCCTACCCTGCTATATTACGGCATACAGCCTAAAGCTATAAAAAAAAGATCGATTGAATTGAAAATTATGGTTGATCGTGCGTGACGCCCCAATTCACTTAAATTACAAGTAAACAATACTTACCCAGATAAATGCTAATGAAAGTCAAATATATGTACCAAAATGATTTTTTTCTTTAATTTCCTCCTCCTCCTCCTTGAAAAGGCCTCTTGGAAACCATCCAATGATGGTTGAGGTACAGGTTCAAATCCCACTCTGTTAACATTTTTCTTTCCTAGGTGTGGAATAGCACTTTGAAAGTGGTAAAAAATACTAAATTTACTTTGAATAATAGAAGATGAAGATTGGAGATCTTGGTTGGATATCTACAATTACCAGAGTCCAATGGTGTTGTTGTCACATCTTGCCTAAAAATTATAATATCTAAACTATTTCTCAACCATTATACATTCTTAGCTTCACGCTTTATCCCGCAAATTTCAAGGTAAGCAGAGGGAAACATGATTCAAAACACTCCGCTTTCTGCTAGATTTTATAATAAGTAAATCATAATTACCATATATAAATAATATAATGTAGAGAGAGGCCAGTCGTGGCGCTGGGGCACAAAGTGTGACTGTAAAATCGACTGGTTGTGGGTTCGATCCCCACTTGAGGATCTGAAATATTTATTTACCTTTATATTTTCACATTTTAAATGAAACTAATTTAACCGGATTAATCGCGTATATTTACGATTTTACATTTTGGAAACTCGACGTTTCGAACATTTTGCAGTAGTCCGTGGTTACGGGTAGACTGAGGTGGCATTCGTCTGTCAGTTGACATAATTATTACATCACCACCTCCACCACTGCCACCTCAGTCTACCCGTGACCACGGACTACTGCAAAGTGTTCGAAACGTCGGGTTCCCAAAATGTAAAATCTTAAATATACGCGATTAATCCGGTTAAATTAGTTTCATTTAAATTAAATCAAATTAAATTAAATCAGCTTCACGCTGTATCCCGCACACAGCTGGGTAGGCAGAGGGAACCTAGTGTTAAGACACTCCGTTCCCCACTTTCTGCCGAATTCTGGAGGCATTGCGTGTTGAGGGGCAGAACTCAACGCCGCGCTTAACCTCGACACCAGGGCGAAGAAATGGAAATATAAATTTAAGTAAATATTTCATCTCCTCGAGTGGGGATCGAACCCACAACCAGTCGATTTTGCAGTCACACCTTGTGCCGCTGCGCCACGACCGGCCGGGAGTTTCATTTAAAATGTGTAATAATCGTGAAAATCAAAGAACTTATTTTATATTTTCATTTCTTCGCTTTGGTGTCGGGCCAAAGCGCGGCGTTGAGTTCCGCCACTCACCCGATGCCTCCAGAACTTGGCGGAAAGTGGGGAACGGAGTGTCTTAACTGTCTACCCTGCTGTATGCGGGACACAGCGTGAAACTGATTTAATTTTTATTTGATCTAATGTAGATTTCATGAAAGTATTTCACATAAGACAGGAATTAAATGTTACCAACAATCAAAATAAATAATAGAACTAAAATTACTTTATTAACATTATTTATGGTACGACTAAAAGTATATAAACATCGATATTAATAATATCGATGTTCCAGTTTTCATTTCTAAATAAATATTAAAGAATAATTGAGTGCCCAAAACTCGTGAAAAAACTTTGTGAAGTAGCTCCTTAGGAGGGTTATCAGCCTTGGAGTTATCAACATCGCGGAAAACTTTTTCACTCAAATATACATTTTTGTATTCGTATCTTCTGTATTTTTGAGATGTATATTATGATGACATAAAGGAGATGGTTGTGGGTTCGATTTCCACTTGGGGTATGAATTATTTTGTCTTCACTAAGATGTAAAAAAATTTTGTATAACAGGATAGGCAGAGAGAACCCAATTTCGAAAAATCCGACTCTTACTTTCGATACAATGCGTCTAAACGCCGCGCTTTGTCTTCTTACCAGAACAAGAAAATGGAAATAATTGATTCCCTAGAGTGGGAATCGATCTGTTTATCTCAGAAGATACGTAAACAAAAATGTATATTTGATTAAAAAATTGGCGCAATGTTGATAATATCAAGGCTCATAATCCTTCTAAGGAGCTACTTCATAAACTTATTTCACGAGTTTTCTTTAATTTTCATTATCCCAGTGGCAATCGAACCCAAAACCGTCGCACTTACAGTCACGCACGACGACGGCTTCAAATGTAATATTTATATATAGTATACTAATCCTTTGAAAATATATTTTCTGTTATAAAAATAGAAGTAAGGAAAGCTATTATAAGCAAAGAAGATTCATAGAATATGACATTTTGCTGAGGCATAAATTTGGGCAATCTTAACCGCAGATGTCGACCGACGTAAACAAACAGCGGCAGTATATAAGGATACCACGCTGTAGGTATTTTAAAATAAATAGAATCCAAATTAAATCAACTTCACGCTGTATCCTGCACAGGGTAGGCAGAGGGAACCTAGTGGTTAGACCCCCATTTCTCATTTTCTGCCGATCTTTTATTATATTATATTGAGGGGCGGAAATCAACGCCGGGTTTTTTGTCTTTGTGCTAGAGCGAAGAAATGAAAATATTTTTAAATAACATTTCATTCCCCACTGGGGGGGATAGAACCCACAACCGTCGCGTTATGTCACACCCTTGTCCCTTGTGCCTGTAGCACGACGGCCGCAGGATAAATAAACTTTGTTTTATATTGAAAGTTTCAAAATTGTATTTTAGAAATATTAAGTCTATGAAGTATTTGGATGTACACGCATGGTAAATAAAGATACATGTACATAGTTTAAATTAATTTAAAATAGAATTTTATATTTTTTAAATTATTTTTATTTCAAAATGCTCAGAAACTGGAAAACCGAAGAGCTGTATTTTAATTATAAAAATCAGCTTCACGCTGTATCCCGCACACAGCAGGGTAGGCAGAGGGAACCTAGTGTTAAGACACTCCGTTCCCCACTTTCTGCCGAATTCTGGAGGCATTGCGTGTTGAGTGGCAGAACTCAACGCCGCGCTTAACCTCGACACCAGAGCGAAGAAATGGAAATATGTATTTTAATTATAATAACATTATTTAGTCTACATGAAAAACATTCAACGAGTTGCCAAAGAAAAAGAAAATATATTTTTACGCAACGTACAAAATATTAACCGTGGCTCTGACCACTAAGCTATACTCTTTCATATTCAGCTACATCGAAATTCATATGCGTTTGTGAAAGTTGAATCCCATTACGTTCAAATTTAAAATAGTTTGCTATCCGTAATATGGAATAACACTGTTATAAATATAAAAAAATACATTTTAAAATAAAAAAAAATATACAAAAAAAATCACTTAAAAAGCTTTATGTATAATGAACACTAAATAAAATATACACTCTATATACTCTAGTTTCTGTTAATATAATACGTAACACAATTCAAAGAAAAAAGTACAAACTTTTTTACACAAATAATAGAAAATTGCGGCCAGTCGTGGCACAGCGGCACAAAGTGTGACTGTAAAACCGACTGGTTGTGGGTTCGATCCCCACTCGGAGAAATGAAATATTTACGTAAATTTATATTTCCATTTCTTCGCTCTGATGTCGAGGCAAAGCGCGGGGTTGAGTTCTGCCACTCAACACGAAATGTCTCCAGAAATCGGCAGAAAATGCATGCCTACCCTGCTGTGTACGGGATACAGCGTGAAGCTGATTTTATTTTTAATAGAAAATAAACATGTAAAACTAAAGAAATAGAGATATATCCCTAACCACCAAATCGTATGGTAACCCCAAGCTTATCCAAGCACCTGGACCCTTATTGATTTACGTAATTACTTTGCTTACAGCCACCGGCGGTATGGACAGAGCAGACTTTCAGCAACCTGATATTAGTGCTTGTGGATGTTTATAAAATTGGCAGATTCACTTTCACAATTCTCACAATTCCACGTTTCCCATTAATTGTCCAAATTCGAGATATTATGTGTTGAATAGCGGAGCTAAACACCGTGCTTCTAACCAGAGCGTGGAAATTAAAAGAAGTATATATTAAATAAATATAGCAACTATATAGCTAGAGGCAGTCGTGACGCAGAGGTACAAGCGTGCGACTATAACGTGACGGTTGTGGGTTGGATTACCATCCGAGGAAATGAAAAATGTTATAATATATGTTCACTTTCTCTCTTTTTAGCTTCAAGCTGTTTTCCGCACAGCAAGGTAGGCAGAGGGAACCTTATTAAAATAATGATATTCCCCACTTTCTACCGAATTCTTGAAGCATTGCGTGTTGAGTGCGGAAACTCAACGCCGCGCTTTCCCTCGTTACCAGAACAAAGAAATGAAAATATTTTATTTCCTCGAGTGGCAATCGAACCTACAGCCGCACATGAATGTCGCGTTTGCCATCACGTACACGCTTGTGTACCCCAAATAAATAAAAATCGTTAATATAAATAGTTTAAATGTCTTACAAATATATTGTCTGCGCTAAAATATTAGAATTATTTTCAGTAAACCATACGTTATTCTTGCGGTGAAAACTGTAAGCGTTCACATTATTGATCAATTTTCAACAGCAAGAATTTGTTTTTTAATTAGTTTTATTTATATCTCATTGTTTTTAAGTCCCGAGGCTAGTCGTGACGCAGCGGCACCAGGTGTGACTGTAAAACCGACTGGTTGTGAGTTCGATCCCCACTCGAAGAGATGAAATATTTACTTAAATTTATATTTCCATTTCTTCGCTCTGGTGTCGAGGTTAAGCGCGGCGTTGAGTTCTGCCACTCAACACGCAATGCCTCCAGAATTCGGCAGAAAGTGGGGAACGGAGTGTCTTAACACTAGGTTCCCTCTGCCTACCCTGCTGTGTGCGGGATACAGCGTGAAGCTGATTTAATTTTATTTTAATTGTTTTTAAGTAGTTTTTTATACTACCTAAGTAATTTTTGAAAACGGCTTTTACGTTTTCCTTTTCGCTTTACGCCTATAATACCTTTCATATGTACGTAGACAAAGGGAATCCAGTGATAAGAAACTTCGTTCCCTATGTACTCAAATATAGTTAATTTCTTATTTTAAAGAGTTTCATTTAAAATATATAAAAATGGAGAAAATCATAGGTCTTATTGTAATAAGCAAAAAGATAGACAAGTAGATATATTATATATAATATTATATATAATATTATACATAATATATCTACTTGTCTATCTTTTTGCTTAAAACATCTTAGGGATATTTTCTTGAAAGAAAAAAGTATGAAACAATAATAGTTTTAGTCAGATACCCGTATCACGCACGTTTTGGACAGACCGGTGACAGATAGTGCGAAACTTACTTTTAAAGAAAACTTATTACGTAGCGGGATTTGAACCCACGCCTCTTGGGAACCCCTTAAAGGCCTAGAAAGGTTGGCTCATACAGCACTAATTTTTAGCGTTCTAATTGTTATATTATATGAAAAAAAAACTATTCTTTTTCCTAAGTGTGTAAAAATTTTAAAATGTTAGAGTTAGACTTCTATTAAGTACGAATATGATACATAATACCGAATGTAGGCGGAAATTATTTAATCGTCTGTTTGAATGACGGAACTGAAGATTGTAATTATATTTTTGTTGGGTTGAACGCGCTTATCGCGGGAACAGCTGCAGAGGGAACCTGAGAGCCTAGTGTTAAGACACTCTGTTTATCTTAAGACACTTCCGCTCCCCATTTTCCAAATTCTGAAGGCATTAGGTGTTGAGTGGCGGAACACTCATCGCCGCCGCGCTTTGGCTCGTTATTAGAGCCAGGAAATAAAAACATCGAAGTTTAATTTCCCCGAGTGGGAACCGAACCTACGACCGTCGTATGCTTGTGCCATTGCTTCACTACTGGACACTTTATTTAAGTTTTATCCCCAGTATTATTTATGAATTCGACCCTTGTTGAAATGAAATCACTTAAATTATTCTCGATTATTTTCAAAGTTGACATGTTTTGTAGATTACTTAGTAATATATAATATGTAAATAATAAAGTTTTGAATCTAAAAATTCAATTATTTGTTTTATAATGAATGAATGCTTACTTTCGTATAATTTGTGAATATTGTAGTGTTGGCAAAGAGAAGTATTAGAAGATAGTGCTAATTAAACCAAAATCTAAGATATATATAAAAATAAATCTAGATATTATTTTTACAATTTTATCTTTACAATATTTCTTCTATACTCGTATATCCAGAAATTCCGTAATGAGAAGCGAAACCAACCTAACACTTTATCTTACTATCTATAATAGTCTTCTTTCTAAAGAAGATACTAGGTACCGCTGAGCGAGAATCAAACCCGCCACCACTATATTTATACTGACAATTTGGTTAGATATTTATAACTTTTATGGAAATTTAATTCTAACATTTCAATTGAAACTGAAACAAAAATACTTTCTTTCATTCGCAAGTATCGTATACTGTCAAGAACATAAGCTTGCTTTAAAGTGGCTTTACAAAGCGTAATCTCGCTGTTTGTTGTCCACTCAGAGGTTTACCTTCTTTTAGCCTCAAGAAAGACTTTACTTAAAAATTTTCTTTGTATGACATAAAATGTACATATGTGACAGTTTTATTTTATTTATAGTCATTTTGGGTAACTTTCTTTTGGGCCTATAAAATGTATAGTCCCATTTTTTTACAATTCTTATAGGATTTTGGGAAATCTCATAGTGTTGTCTACATGCGCCCAGGAACCTAGTTTCAGCGTTCAACGCCGCAGCGTTTAGTTTGTGCGTTATATCATTCTGACTGCATAAAAAGAAAAAAAACAAGCCCTGTAGCTTAATGAATTTTGTCAACACTAATACGTATCGACTTTTAAAATATGTTAAAATCGATATATACATAAAGAAAACATGATTTCGAGGCCATCGTGGCGTAGCGACAGTGTCTGAATGTGAAAACGACGGTTGTAGACGTATTATTTTACCTTCATTGTAATTTTATAAATGGTTACGTAGAAATAAGGTGAATTCAAAGCAAATTTTGATACTTTACACCATACTTCACTCCCTTTTTTGACGCGATAACGTCATATGTCTTATAAATCGATGAACGCCGGCTGCACGTACGAAAAAGCATGTCACGTTCCGCCTGAGCCGAGTGTGCAAGCGAGAGTGCGCAATAAGCGATAGAGAGAAACGATCGGCCTTAGCTTTTGGGTCGTGACGCATCTATCCATTCATTGTTTCTTGTATTTAAATTAAATAGCACATTGTTACTTGTCTATACATTTTAAGTATCTATCAATGTGTATTTTACACGAACCATTAAAAGATACTTTTGTGCCCTTCATAACTCGAATTAATATTAATAATAAATTTAAAATAATCACATATAGGTAGAGGTGATTTAGTGTTAAGAGATTCCGTTACCTACTTACGTATTAAGTGGCGGAACTCAACGCTGTCGTTTATCTTGTTATAGGAGCAAGGATAATAAATATAACTTTTTCCTCCGAGTGGAAATCGAACCCACTTTTTTAATACTCAGACGCTATGCTGATGCACCACAACGGCTTCAAAAAAATGTTTAAATAAAAAGTATCTTATCTACCTTTAAAAAATATAAGCAAAAAATATTTTTTACTTAAAAGTCTGTAGAGACAAGATTTTTCAGATATAAAGAGGAAACCGGAAGGGATATCCGCTGGAGTAATGAATCGGGGGATCGAAATAGAATTTAAGACGATCATTCCTTTTATCTGTAAGGTATTAAGCCGCTCCAATAACGTCCAATCTTATGGAAGTTTTGTAAATAACAGAAAATAAAATAATGTATAAATGTTTTTAATTAATATACGTAATTAAAATTTTCAGTGGCCGCCGCGTCTGTAAACACGACGATTTCCACTCGAACATGAAAAATCGCACTGTTGAACTCCGCCACTCAACACGCAATGCCTCAAGACGTCGGCGAAATGTGTTTCTAAGTTCCCTCTGCCTATCCGGCTATGTGTAGAATATCTACGTGAAACTAAAATTGAGTGAACTACATTACGAGATCATGGTGGTGCAGTGGAATAGCATCTGATTGTAAACGCGATGGATGTGGATTTGATTCCTACTTGGGGGAATAAAATATTTACATTTCCATGGTCTGGTGAGGCAAACCTCGACGTTGAATTAAAACACTCTAAGGAAAGTGGAGAAGAGTACCTTGATGTTGGATTATCTCTGTTTAGTCTGAGTGTAATATGCAAATACTGAAAAAAGGCTATCATGGTGCACCATGTGTTGACAGGTGTTTGTTATGATAGCAATGGCAGTGCATTCGAAGAACGAAGTGACTTGTGATTAAGGTTTAGATTGTTATGAATTTCTCTAATTATACTAAGAATTTATATAAAAGTAGATCAGGGATGGTATTAAGACACTCTGTTCCTCACGCACCGCCCAATTTTTGAGACATTGAATTTTGAATGGCGGAACTCAACGCCACGGTTTGTCTTGTTATCAGAGCGAGGAAATGATAACAATTCATTCCACCAGGTGAGAATCGAATTCACAACCACCGTCTTTACGGAAAGACGCTGTACCGCTGCTCCACAACAGCCTATGTATATTATTTATTTGTATCATTTCCATTTCATTTGCAATTTCCTTTATCATTTATTCCTTCTTTAAAAGGAAGCGTGTTTTGTGGAATACTAAATATTTAGTATTGGCACTGTTAAGACGAGGCAGTCTATATGCAGTAGATCGATAAGGGAGTTATTTACCACTAGGTCGTACTATTTATATATTTATCGATTAAAGTAGCACATGTGTCTTAATTTAAAATTAATTTACTCTGTTTCTTTATACTATTAGTCCATTTTATATAAATTAATAGTCGAAAATATCCAACTACTATAATAATAAATAAATTTTTTATAAAATAAAATTCAGATATATAATAATAAAAAATAAATAAATCAGCTTCACGCTGTATCCCGCACACTGCAGGGTAGGTAGAGGGAACCTACTGTTAAGACACTCCGTTCCCCTCTTTCTGGCGAATTCTGGAGGTATTGTGTGTTGAGTGGTAGAACTCAAAGCCGCGCTTTACCTCGATACCAGAGCGAAGAAATGGAAATATAAATTTAAGTATATTTCATCTCCTCGAGTGGGAATCGAACCCACAAGCAGTCGGGTTTACAGTCACACACAAAGTGTGCTGCCGCTGCGCCACGACTGGCCTCATAAAAATATCAATAACCAAAAATATGAAAAAAATATAACGTTACCGCACAATACAGTTATCTTTCGTTCATCAACTTATCGTGGGACGTAAAAAGTAAAACTTCTGCCAATGAGCCGTCAACAACTCTAAATTGAGCACGCACAAAAGAAATCACTTTTCAAACAACTTTTCCTTTCGCAGGTAACGAGCGGGGCACAATGGCAGGGAGAAACAGGGCGGGTCCGGACACAGTCGCCCCTTTCACCTTAACAAAAGAAATAAACATAACTTAAAGAATATAAAATAAACAAAATGTGAAAACATGAGAGTTAATATCGATATCGTACTCAGCGATACCCAAAATCTTACCCTTGATTTTAGAGATCTATCCACATCCATGTATCTGACGGACTCCTACGTGAACAGAAGTCTCGAACTGAACGAGACTATCAACGACTTGGTATATTTCAACCAGTTTGAGGACGATCCCATCATCGTCTTCTTCGTCATTCTAAAATGTCTCATCATGCTGTTTATTATTTTGGCAGCTATATTTGGAAACCTACTCGTTATAGTATCCGTGATGAGGCACAGGAAATTGCGAGTCATCACAAATTACTTTGTGGTTTCCCTCGCCTTGGCTGATATGTTGGTGGCAATATGGGCGATGTGTTTCAACTTCAGCGTCGAGATTACAAATGGACAGTGGCTTTTCGGGTACTTCATGTGCGATGTATGGAACTCCTTGGATGTATATTTCTCATCAGCATCAATATTACACTTGTGTTGCATAAGTGTTGACAGATACTACGCTATCGTCCAGCCTTTGGATTATCCATTGATTATGACAACAAGCAAGCTTGGGATCATGCTAGCCGTGGTTTGGTGCAGTCCAGCTCTAGTATCGTTCCTCCCTATCTTTATGGGATGGTATACCACGCATGAGCATCTGGACTTTAGGAAAAGACACCCAAAAGTGTGCAGTTTCACAGTGAACAGAGTGTATGCGGTGATATCCAGCAGTGTCAGTTTTTGGATTCCTGGAGTGATAATGCTGTTCATGTATTATCGGATATATGTGGAAGCTGATCGGCAAGAGAGGATGTTATACAGGTCAGTTGTCATATTTTTGTTTTAACATATGTTCTTATATTAATTGTGGTGATTTTTCTATTTTATTTGCACGTATATTTAAAAAGTGAACGAGAATATCTTTTAAATTACAAATAAAAACGATTATATTTAATACTTTCAATTTGGGATAAAAATACTCTAAACCTACTCTGTTTATCCTTACGTATTTATGGCGATTATAAAGCAAATTGAATAGAAAGGCCTCGATATATTTTTCTAAATAAAATGTAAAGTTGTTGCCCTCAGCCTTCTAAGCTTATACTTAAATATTTTATAAAATATTATTATTAAATCGTTCAAATAAAAAAATACAAATACAATACTATGAAATTTCTCATCATTATATCATTATCTATGTATTACATTTATTGTAATTATTATTTGAAAAAAAAACATATTCAATTTAATCCATGTTCTTGGGATATCATCCTCTTGAACGGAAGACTAAGCTGCTTAACAGATTATGCAATTCTTGTTTTACCTTATCATTCACGTCGTATGTACTATATAGAGATTAATAAAAGAACAATAAGTATTGATTTTTTAATAATAATCTTATTTCCTTTTCAATTTCACGCTTTATCTCCCATGTAGCAGGATAGGCAGTGAGAAAGTGGTGTTTTATTTTATGAGTTGTTAGGCGCCACAGACTTTTGTCGTCCGTGTTTTTCTTTCTTAAATATTAAAGTTGCTGTTGTTAGTTTACTTTTGAAATGTGAATTGAACATTTACGTTTTGTTTGAATAGTCTGCGTTCCTTCTTGTCAATATTCGACTTTTGTGGTCGCAATGTTGATTGCGGTGCAGTTAATTGGTTATGTAATATTTTATCGCCTCCTCATCTCTGCAGGATTTTTTGTTGTTGTGTTTCACTATATCAGTCACGGAACCTTTATGTACCCGGTGAATGAACCTGCCCAGAAAGCAGTGTTAAGATCCTCCGTTTTCTGTTTCCGTATTTTAACGTATATTTCTAAGGATAAAATAATTTTATTATACATGACTTTATTATACTAACCGCCTAAATAATCTCTATATATAATAAAACAGTAAAAATATTTTGTCAGTACATTAAGTAATTTTGACTGAAATGGATATAGGGATAAAAAGAATAATAGAAAGCAAAAATATATTTTTTTAATTTCTTGCCTATCTGTCTATCTGTATGTCTATTTGTATGGTCACATTTTTCTCTGAAAGTACTGAACTTATTTACTTAAAAGTGTCACCAATTGCTTTGTTTTAACTCAACTTAACATTTAAAGTTTGTTTCATCAAATTCGGTTCATTAAAAAAAAGATATCGGCATTTCAATGAACTCAAGGCATTAGTTTGCCTGTGAATGCAATATAGCAATCGCGCTGGTAAGATTCTTGGCTAAAGAATGACATTCGAAACGTCTTGGTTATATGACTGTTGATAAAAATATATATTTTTAAAGTACTATTGTTCAGAGTACAAACAATAAAGTAAACAAAATTCAATTGTTAGTGAAGGTTACCTTCATAAATAATAACAGTTAAGTTACTCTGTCTGTAATAACCACATATTTACCTTCATAAATCATAACAGTTAAGTTTAAGTCGTAATTAATTCAACACAGAAATAAAGACCGATTTGATCTTCAAAGAAACATTAAGTAAATACATAGATTCTTCGGTTCGTTCGTTCGTTCGTTTGAAATAAATCTATCTAAAAATGGCTAAAAACAGTCTTTCTACGTGTACTCTGTAGTAACTACATATTGTAACTGATATCCCAAACACCTTTGAAAATATTATTTAATAAATAATGTCTTGGCTCGTGATGTGTCTAGTGGTTATAACCGTTTATAGTTGTGATCGTGAAGAACCCAAAATCTTTTAGAGATTCAGAGGTAACAGTATTAAGGATTTTATATTATGCCATTAGAAGGTATCGCTTTAATAAGATATTTGCCATCAGAAGTTGTTCCTGTGTTAGTTATTTAGATAACTGGAAACTCGACAATATGACATTGTCATAACTCAAAGCTCGTCCGAAGAAAAGCCAAGAGCGCGTCCTATCTTCCTCTCCACTATAACTGCGAACTAGTCATAATAAAAGGAAGAAAGAGTACGGGCCCCGCCCCGCCCCTACACCGTGAGTTCCGACCAGACCGTGGCTTTACAGTCATCGTTGAACCCTCCGAGACGTTTGTGTGTGATCTTTCCGAAGGTACTTGTTACGCTTGTTTATATTAAGATTGTATTAGAATGGTGATTCGTGATGTTGATTGATTTGTGAGATCAATATAAGTCGTTGGAACGAACGCACTACCGCTAGGCGGCCGATATGTTAAATAAACGCACGGCACACACCCCACAGTCGTGTCTCGAACCGTAGGCGGACACTACTACATACACCAGAGTTCCAGGACATAAAATAGCACCACACACCCGTATGAGGGCGGACACTACTACATACACCGGAGCTGGGACATAAAATAGCACCACACACCTACTAGTCGTATACCAAGTCGTAGAAGTGGTATATAATATGTCAATGACCAACGCCATACAAGCACAGCTTACGTATCGCGAGCGTACTGCGAGACGGCATCAGCCACGACATAGTTAATGTCGCTATAACAGTTCGCATAAGCCCATCACGTCAGCTTCCGCGACGTCAAGCAACATTCAATATCATAATATTGGTCAAAGATCACTTGGATCCACAATATGTGTCGCCCCTACACATATATTGCCTTTATAAGAAATTCGATCGAGATTTTCCTAAAAAATCGTGCCATTATAGCCTTCGAATTATTATATTATATATTTATTATACATTTGGTACGAATCTTTATGTGCATCATATATATTAGTACCGTAGTACTTAAGAGTTCGACTCGACCGCTGCCTTCCAGCATCACCACCACCTATATAGACAGAACGACGGTCGCGACACTCGGGACGACAATACACGAACTCGTCTCGATTAATATTTTATTAAAAATATATAGTTTGTATTATTCATAATTAACTATGTTATTTATGTGTATTGCCATGCATATTTTATTTTATTTATTTATTTATTTCAAACCTATACTCAAGGTACATACTGTTACAATATTTACCAATTGTACATTTAGCCAATAATATATGTAAGTAATTTAAAAACCGTACAGGAGTTAATATGCAATCATTACAGTTATTTTACAAAGAATATTATGAATCTTTCAAATCAATAATTTAACATTTAAGGCTGTTTCTGAAAGAGTAAATTAAATTATTCACTGACATCAGCACATTTAACAGAGTTTTAAAATTATGATGAGACGTACCTAAGAAAAAAGAACGTATTGTTACAAAAATATATATAATACGTATAAGAAATAATTAGCTTTATGTATATTTTTATAAATATCAAATATCAACCATGAAATATTTACTTAAATTTATATTTCCATTTCTTCGCTCTGTCGAGGTTAAGCGCGGCGTTGAGTTCTGCCACTCAACACAATGCCTCCAGAATTCGGCAGAAAGTGGGGAATGGAGTGTCTTAACACTAGGTTTCCCCTGCCTACCCTGCTGTGTGCGGGATACAGCGTGAAGCTGATAAATAAAAAAAATATCAACATTAGTCGTATTTTTTAATTCAAAACAATCAAAGTAGTAAAAAAATCATATTAGAATATGACAGATTAAAGTAATGAAAATCATATTAGAAGTCATTTCTGTTTATTAGATCAATAATCATGTAGCTTAAGCGGGCGAAGCCGCGGGCGGGCCGCTAGTTGTATAATAAACGTTTTTCTCTTCATTTAACTAACTAGCCTTTATGTAACGATTATAAAATTATTTAAAATCTTTAAAATCCCGTCGTCACGTATAGATTTGATTGGGAGAATTAATAGTATTATAATTTTATCGTTCTCTCTGCCTTGCTATATGCGGGATATTGTACGAAGCTATAAAAAATATTAAAAAACTGCCTAATCTTATACTTATTATCAACTCTTAAGCCCGGTTTCCATTTTTCGTTTTCGTTTTCCATTGAATTCGCAAGGGCAAATCACATATTTGAAAAAGGACCAAGCGAGCAGAAAGAGTGTAAATGAATTCTCATAGTTCTAGGGAGGAAAACGAAGTGATATCAAAATAATAAACTCTTTATTGGTGGAAATATAAACCTCTAGGAGTCCATTTCTCCTAAGCAATACCCACTCACTTCTCTTCCACGGTGGAAATCGGACTTTAAACAAGGATGTCCACCATCATCAGAGGTTTTTCTCATTCACAATTTTAAAAAAATGTGAAAAGACGTTTGTGTGTTAAAGGTTATTACCAAATTAATGATTTTATAAATAATAACACGCCTTGGGAATAAAATGCTCGCTCAGTCTGATTTTAAAGGTATCATTGTCATAAATAATTAACGTTTGACGTTCACAAAATTAAGGCAAGTAACTTCTTATTTTGAATAAAATTATTTTACTTTGACTTTTGAATTTGACCATACCCACCACCCGATATCCACCACCGCTTACTTTCAAGTTAACTACTAAGCAAACAACTCATTTCACAAACTATTTTGAAATCGAAAGCAACATTTACAATTGAAATTTTGCAGAATGAATTGAAGTATCAACATCTAAAATATACGCTTGGGAGGTAAATGTTCAAAGACCCGTTATTAGAATCACAATCAATTAACATGTTTTCATCAAAAACTTTGCGTTCGTTAGTTGACAGTTTTAGTTTTAGGATCAGTTTTGGAATTTATAATTTAAGTTGGTATTGTGTTTTTGCATTTGGACTGTATAGGTACTTTTGTATGTTTGATATACTTTCAATGATATTTCCTGATTATTGGCAAGTCTATTGGATTTTTTTATTTTCTCATAGGACAGACAGATTTACGTAATGAGTAAGAGTACTAAATTAATATAAAGATATTTTTACAGCGGACAGTCGCGGCCCAAAAGCACGAGCGTGACTCTGCATCGTATCGCGTGACTATAAACGCAACAGGTTGTGGATTTGATCCCACTCGAGCGTCGTAACAACGTTCAATTTCGTCACCTAAAACAAGCGATGTCTCGAGAATTAAGCAGAAAGTGGGGAACGGAGTGTTTTAACTCTAGCTTCTCAGGTTACCTTTGCCTACAATGTTATCTGCGAGTTATAGCGTATATATGGACTTATATAAATATAAACAAAATCCTTACATTAATACATATTATTTGTATTGTAAGTATATTATTCTCAAAGTATCTGTATATCATCCATCATTAAACCCACGTTTCCCAAACTTTATATCTCGAACACTGTACTTTCTAATAAAAATCTACTTAGAGGGGATTTTGTTACTTTACGTTATTTATTCAATGGCTTGAGGCTCCAAGGTTTTATGGTTAAATCTGATATTTATGTCTCAATATATTATAAAGAACTTTTCTTTTGTTTCTTTGATTTTTGTATTATAATATATTTTTTTAGCTTCATCTTGTATCTCGTATATCGTAAAGTAGGCAGAGGGAGACCTAGTGTTAAGACACTTCGTTTCCATCACATCATCCGAATTTGAGACACTGCGTGTTGTTGAACTCAACGGCGTAGTTCGTCTTCTTACTAGAGCGAAGAATTTTATTTTTTTATTTTCTCGAGTAGAAATCGAACTGACAAATGTAGTGCTTACAGGGAAACGCTGTGCCGCTGCTCCACGAGGACTCCTGTAACATATAATATTTTATATTATAACTTAGTACATAAATCTTTGATATTTTTTTATAAAAAAAATATAATTAAATGAGGGACCGTGGCTCAGGGGCACTAGCGTGTGACTCGCGACGGTTGTGAGATCGTCAGATTCTCTCTCTAAGGGACTGAAATATTTATTTTTTTCATTTCCTCGCTCTGGTAATGAGACAAAGAGTAGCGTTGAATTCCGCCAAAATTGCTATTAAATTTCAGCAATCTGCATTGTTTTTCTTACTTAACTGCTATTTCATACCTTAACTACTAATTCGAGGCCGGTCGTGGTCGTGGCGCAGCGGCACGAGGTGTGACTGCTAAACCGACCGGTTGTGGGTTCGATCCCCACTCGAGGAAATGAAATATTTACTTAAAATTTATATTTCCATTTTCTTCGCTCTGGTGTCGAGGTTAAGCGCGGCGTTGAGTTCTGCCACTCAACACGCAATGCCTCCAGAATTCGGCAGAAAGTGGGGAACGGAGTGTCTTAACACTAGGTTCCCTCTGCCTACCCTGCTGTGTGCGGGATACAGCGTGAAGCTAATTTAATTTTAATTTTACTAATGATTAAATATTAAATCGATAGTATTTGTCAGTGATGTTTTAAATAGGATTAAGGTACGTTTGAGAAAATCTTATATTATATATGTATAAATAAGAAGAAAGAGCCGAAGTAATTGATCAAAGATACTATGAAATTTGTAGTAGATAACGTATATTTCCCTAATTACAAAGGGTCAAACGCAACCGACGTGTTGCGGTCACTCTTTGAAGTTTGAGGAACAATGGCTCAATCCAAAGTATGTATCGGATATATTTATTTTATAGGTATATTGAGATTCAGCAAAATAATATAAGCAGTATTTATACGTAAACGTGTGGATAACAAGAAAGGAACTTCTGAAAATTATAATATCCGTTAAAAAAATTACATATTGTCATAGTTAAGAGTTGTGAGTTCGATTCTCACTCAGGGGAAATTATTAATATTCATTTCATCTCTAGTAACAAGACAAAGCGCGGCGTTGAGTTTCGCCACTCAACACGCAATATCTCGAAAAATTGGCAAGGCGTGGCGAATGGTTTTAACAGTAGGTTCATATTTAAATATACTTTAAATATATTTTAGTTTTCATCCCGTATATAGCAGTGTAGGCGCAAAGAATCTAGTGTCAACATACTACATACACACTTCGACTTTCAATACCGAAATTCAAAATTACAAGAAAATAGTATCAGCAGTCACTTACGAGATTGCTAGGAGGTTGAAAATGTCACGTGTCAATCTATTACGGATGACACGCTATAACTTTGTGTGAGAGAGTTATTGATACTACTTTTATATAATCTACTCTACTTTTATTGGAAAGATGAAGAGTTTGTTAGGTTCGACGCGTATTCGGTGAACCTCAGGAACTACTTGAGAAAATCGTTTCGTATTTATATTATTTATAGATGTATCGAGGATATATACAAATCACATATATAAATAAGCTGTATTATTACGTTAATTATTTCGAGACCAGTCATGGCGTAGAGGCACAAAGTGTGAAGCAGAATATATCAAATAAAATTTAATATATTTTTAGATTTAATATACTTTTGCGTCATTAAAATATATCTTTTATATAAAAAATCACTTATGATAATCAAGATGCTTAGATATTTCAAGTGGCTACTCTCCTACGGCACTCATTGTCAAATAGATATTACTAAGAATTGTGTTTGAATTCGTCGGAAAGTGGAAAATGAAAATGTTTTAATATTAGGTTCCTTCTGCCTATTCTACGATGTACGGGAAGCTATGAAACAAAATTGTGTAAAACTTATGGACCCATTGTGCAACAATGGGGGTTCATAAGTGCGCGAGGCACCTATGACAGCAGCTACATGCTGTATCTTGCACACACACAGGGTAGGCAGAGGGAACCTAGTGTTAAGAGACTTTGTTCCCCACTTTCCGTCAAATTCTGGAGGCATTGCGTGTTAAGTCTCGGAACTCAATGAAAATATAAATTTAAATAAATAGTTTACTCGAGTGGGGATTGAACCCACAACCAGTCGCATTTACAATCACACACTTGTACCCCTGCGCCACGTGCGCCACGACTGGCCTCACTGGCTGCGTGATGTATGGTAATAACTAAGAGTTGTGTATGACATACGTTATGACATATGACATTATTCATTCGAAATGCCTGAGGTCACTCCGACCGCAGGTATAGTGAGTTACGTCGAAACGATTAACATGAAGTAATATATCCTATAACTTTCCTCCATAAATGTAAACTATTCAATATAAAAATATTTCTTCAATTCTTCAGCTTTATATTAATAGTAGGTACTTTAGTAATAGGAAAAGATTTTGTTTCGATTCAAGAATCATAATATATTTGATCGTGCTTTATTTAATTTTAGAGAATGGCATATGTATTATATATTTTAAATAAATGTGTATACATTTACCCTCATTTCGTATGATCGTCTATGGGGTCCGAAAAGGGTTTGTTATTTACTGATGGTATGTCCTGGTTCAATTTTTTGAGAAATATGATTTTTTTAATATTAAATATTTTATTCTGGTGAAACGTATTAAAACTTTTGTTTGCACGTGATAATTTTGTTTGTATTTCATTTTGAAATCCTAAAATATTACAATCTGTATAATATTTCATATATTACTTTTCCGTTACTGAGTGAATTTCTTTTCTTTTCAGCTTCATGCTATATAACCCCATTATCCACTTTCCACGGAACTTTCGAGGCATTGCGTGTTGCGTCAACGCTCCGCTTTGCCATGTTACCAGAGCGAAAAAATGAAAATATCAATACACAATAAATCATTTCCCCGAGTGGGAATCGAACTCCCCCAAGTCACACGCTTGTGCCACTGCGTCACGACGACCTAAAGTTTTTCCTTCGCGTAGGTATTAATATATAGATATAGTACTTCGTTGGCAGCACTAGTGTGATTCGATTAGCTCTAACAGTCCACAGCGGAATATTAGCGTGTCTCAACGATATATTTCATTTTATATTTCCAAGAAAAAATCTTATCGGATTGGTTGTTAGTGTGAAAAATGCGCGAGTTTTTTTAATAATGCTTTCTTTCGATATTAAGCTCTTTAAGGAAAATCTTGTGGACGGTATTTTTAATGATAATTAGCCACGAATTTAATTATATTTGATTATGATTTTTTTAAAAAGAGCCTAATGTTAAGACACTCACTTGCCCACATTCTGCCCAATTTTCCAGACGTTGCGTGGTAACTTATGGAACTCAACGCTGCGTTTCATCCTATTATCAGAGCAGGAAAATGAAAATGATTTATTCTCCCGAGCAGAAATCGAACTCAGACGCTGCGGTGATTGCATAAATAATAAAAAAAATATATATATTCTTTAACAGGAGTAAAGTAGCAGCCCTCCTCTTGGATAAGCACTTGCAAATCAACGGCATATCCGTAGGAGAAGTGATGCGTGAACGTCAAAGTATTCAGATGCAACCGATGGCCAGCAACAAGATGAAGAGGGAAAGGAAGGCAGCGAGGACCCTTGGAATTATTATGAGTGCTTTCTTGGCTTGCTGGTTGCCTTTCTTTTTGTGGTATGTTTAAATTACACTATAATTATAGTTGAGGCCAGTCGTAGCACAGGGGCAGAAATAATAGTGTGATGCGACTGATTGTGGGTTCGATCTCCAATCGAGGAAATGAAATATTTATATAAAATTATACTTCCATTTCTATTTTATTTTAAAATTATTTTTGATTCATTCGATCGAACCCACAATCATCTCGTTACAGTCACACCCTTGTGCCCTTGCGCCACGACTGCCTAACATGGTAGAGTATTAAAATTAAATCAAGATCATCTGACATTGATATTTCTACAGGTACATCATAACAGCTCTCTGTGGTGAAGCGTGTCCGTCGCCCCCTCCGGTGGTCGCGGCCGTGTTCTGGGTGGGTTACTTCAATTCAGCTCTAAACCCACTCATCTATGCCTATTTTAATAGGGATTTTAGGGCTGCGTTTAGAAAAACTTTGGATTCTTGTTGCAGGTGAGTATATATGTGTTTATTTTTACATATAAGTTTAACGTTTCACTGCAAGCGCCATGGTTCTAGGTTTGAATTCCTCGCCACGCTGTATTCCGTATGTAACAAAGGTGGCAGAGGGAGCCTATTGTTAAGAGCCTACTTTCCGCTACTTTTTTAAGACATTCCGTATCGAGTGGAACTCAATGTGGCGCTTTGTTGGCGCTCCAAGTTGGAATCGAATCTACAACCGTCGTGTTTACAGTCAGTCGCCATTACAGCAAAAATAATATTTTCTTAAAGCAATTTCTCTTTTAGATCTCTCTGTGGCAACATCGGCCGTCGCTACTGCCACCAACACCGACGGGAACACCATTCAAATGCGTCATCTGAGATTCACATGAACAACTGCATCAAATCGACGTCAGCTGACTTACTAAGGAACCAGGCATCGTCGTCTAAACCTGAGGACATTGCTGTGCGGGCTTAAGTAAGAATTTTTAAAATATATTAATAAGAAGTACAAAATATTACGGGTAGTTTACTAAAATACAATAATGAATATTGCATTAAAATCGGTTCAGCCGTTTCCGAGTTAGCGTGCGTAAACACTAACAAAAATATTTAAAAAAAATGTGTTGGGTTCTATTATATTGGCAAAAGCGTTCAATATTAGATTTTCTCATACGTCTTCCTTATACAAACAGCTATTAGTTAAATTTTAATTATATTAGTAAAGAATTCCTTTGAAACTTCTTTTGATAGAAGCAAGAAAAGTGTCCGAGAGATCTATTATAATATATGAAAATATATTTTACAATTTCAAAGATATATATGATGAATATCGTACAGGCTTATAAAGTAAAATTTGAGTAAAATAGCTTAATAATTCGATTTTTTTCTCTGTAAAAAAATCATCACTTTTATTACTAAGAAAATAATGATTAGTATATATTTATTAAATTAATGATAAACAAATATTTCAATATAAAAGTTTACGCTGTATCTCGCATATGGCAGGGTAGAAATGGGAACCTAGTGTTAAAACACTTCGTTCCTATTCGGGAGGATAAATTTATTATTATTTCCTCGTTCTGACAATCGTCTGATTGCCGTTGTGGCGCAGAATGTGACTGTAAACGCGATAAGCTGTGGGTTCGATTCCCACTCAGGCAACGAAATATTTGATATTTTCATTCTCTATTCTACGCTAATGAGGCAAAAGCGCAGCGTTAAACTCCGCCACATAACATGCAATGCCTCCAGAATTCGCTGCAAAGTGTCCAACAAAAATGTCTTAATAGGAACGGAGTATCTTTACACTAGATTCCCAGGTTCCCTCTACCTACCCTGATGCGGAATAAAGCGCGAAGCTGAAAAACAATTAAAATTTTGAGTTGTGTGTATGTGAAAGAGACTGTAATTTTAGTTTAATTAACTTTACATATTCATATAAGGTAACAATTATTAACTTATATTTTTTTGTAGTTAACCTTAAATTTTATTTAGGATTCAGTATGTGATTTAACTTTGGTCAACATAAGAAATTGGAATTCATGAGTAGATATAGTCCATGCTATTATGGCTGTTTTACTATAAAACGGCCATTTAAAAAAAAACAGCTAGAAGTATGTTCTACTTATTTCACAAATTTTAATTATGGTTTCGCCTTCACACTGCATCCCGCATATGGCACGATGACCAAAGGGAACCTAGTATTGGATGGCGGAAGTCAACGCTGCAATATAATGGAGAAATGAAAATAAATTATATTATATATAATCATTCTCCGTATGTACAACTTTCGCATTTACAGTTGGCAGCTGTGACACTGTTTCACAACAGCCTTATCGAAATCAAAATGAAATTATTAATTAGCTTCACGCTGTATCCCGCACACAGCAGGGTAGGCAGAGGGAACCTTGTGTTAAGACACTCCGTTCCCCACTTTCTGCCGAATTTTGGAGGCATTGCGTGTTGAGTGGCAGAACTCAACGCCGCGCTTAACCTCGACACCAGAGCGAAGAAATGGAAATATAAATTTAAGTAAATATTTCATCTCCTCGAGTGGGGATCGAACCCACAACCAGTCGGTTTTGCAGTCACACCTCGTGCCGCTGCGCCACGACCACGACCGGCCTCATCAAAATGAAATCATTTTTTTATAAAAATTGTTAACTTATTTTCATCATAACCTCTGTGGTTTTTTAAGATAAAAATGTAAGCTCTGGTAAAGTAGAGCGTGGAAATGAAAATAAGCGCAACATACAACCCGCGGCGTTAAGTTTCGCCACTCAACTTACAGTGTCTCGAAAACTGGACGGTAAGTGAGACACGAAGATTTCACCACTGAATTCTCTCTACCCTATACCATGCGAGATACAGCGTGTAGCTAAAGAGAAGAGAATATACTATTCCCATGAATTAACATCAAACTAAGCAACACCTGTACAATCACACACTGTACCACTGAGCCTATATTCATGTAAAATTTTAATTAAAAAATCACTTAAAACGTACGGGCCTGTATTAAAGTAACTAAAGAAATACAAAGCTATCGAATTTTAATTGATCTCGATGATAATAACACTTCGTACGTACGTCGTATATCCATACTTATAATATATTGTAACTGATCGTCTGTACATTGACGATACATGCCAAAAATATTAATTTTATTTTTTTATTTATGTGTTTGTGCGCGCTAATCCGCCCGTAAAAATAAGTCCCGCTGAGTTTCTTGCGCCGGTTCTTCTCAGGTCTGAGGCATTAATTTTAGTGAACTGGTGGTAAATTATTTGACGTTCAAAAAATGAAGCATGTAACTTCTTATTTTGAATAAAATTATTTGACTTTGACTTTGACTTTGAACCTCAGAAACAGCTTAATCAATTCAAATGCAGTCGTCACTATTATATTTTGGCAAAATTCTCTTTTTTTTCTTTCTTCTCGAACGTTTAGTTTATTTTATTTTTATGGGTTCATAAATATAAAATAATAATTAAAAGTATTTTATTGGATTAAATTGATACTTTTTTTTTAGTTGAGTTGGCTAAGACATTAATTTTAAATATAAATATATTGTCTTTAGAGTGATAATATTATTAGAACATTTAAGTAGTTAAGATAAGTATATAAATATGTTTATAGTGCAAGCGGGCGAACCCACGAGCTGGTGCAAGTCTATGATACGGGTATATATAAACAAATCGTGTCACTGCTCGTATTCAGGTCAGGTCGCGTTCGTTACCGTTGATTTTATAATACTCCACGGATTTTTTTTCTATAGATGACGATGTGTTTCAAAATTTTTGTGTTACAATTTTATTTTTACAATATGGCTCATTTGTTTTATTAAAGAATTGTTTTAAGATATTTTTTTTTTTCAAGGTTATATATATTTTGCATATGTATAATTTCTCATATAAAACGAATCAATCATTTTTTAAGAGTTGGTCGTAAATAGTTTATTAGAACCAAACAAATAATAATAAAAAAAATGCATATCTATATATGTATGTATATGCTTCTTTTTATTTTTATTAATCTTTTTATTCTTATTTGAACTTTATAGTAAAGTTATATTCTAAAATCTTCTAAATCTTTGTATAAGTCGTCACCCGCAATTTTGGCTTTTTAGACTTTTTTTAGCTTCACACTGTATCCCGCAAATATCAGAGTAGGCAGAGAGAACCTTAGGTCCCAGTGTTAAGACACTCCGTTCCCATTACGATGCTTCCGTTCCCCACTTTGTATTGCGGAACTCAACGCCACGCTTTGCCTTTCTATATATAAAATAACATTCTTATATATGTAAAGTTAACATATTTAGTTTAATATTTATTACATCTGTACCAATTACTGTTTGTGTTTGTACTCTGTACTCAGTGGTTGGAAATATTTCATATGATTATATCTTCCGCACGACTGATTGCGAGTTCACAGCAAATACGTACATATATTATTGGAATGTAATTTTTTTTGTATGAAAATATAATATATAAATATTTAATACTAGCAACCCACTCATTTATTTATTATTCTGAATTACTTTCGTGTTCCTATAACATTATCACTCTTAAAGACAATATTTATACATTAAAAACTAAAGTTTCAGCCAATCCAATATTTTTTTGTTGCAATTTTTCAACAAAATGCGTTTTTTTATTGTCACTAAATGTTAGGAGATGTTTAGCAAAATAAAATTATGAAAACTGGATTTAAGTCAGTTTCGCCGTTTTTGAGATTAGAGTGCACAAGCCTACAAATAAACAGACAAAAATTAAAAAAAATCATTGTTTTGGATTTTGGGATTTGCATTGGCGACCTTATGTTCTTAGTCACAGAGCCTCTACAATCAAATTTGCCACTCCAGTTGAGATGAAAATGTAATTACAAACTAATTAACTAAATACAAACGCGACTTATAATTTAACTTTCAAAATTACTTTAAATGAAACCTATTAACGTTAGTACAACTCATCAAAAGTTTGTCGTATTCTAATATTATAACCAAAATTATTTGTGGAATATTCTCATAAAATTATTAGGTACCATATATATGTATATATAATATCCAAAATATTTCAATTTTCCTTTCAGTTGGATGCGGTGTTGAGTTCCGCCACTTAAAATGCAATGTCTCGAAAGCCTAGTATCTGAGATATTGTACGTTGATTGGAAAGCGAGGAACGGAGTGTCTTAACACTAGGTTGCCTCTGTTTACTAAAAAACTGAACAAAAATAGAAAAATTTAAGATACATTTAATTTTTAACAACATTAAGTGTTTAAGTACTGAAATATTTTAATAATATACTTATAATTTTACAAGCATATTAGATAATTGAATTTTTTTTTTCAATATAGCCATCGTGGCGTGGTGTTAACGCTACGGTTGGGGATTCAATTTCCACTTGGAGTAATAAATTATTATTTTTTCCGTTTTGGTAGCATCCCTTGAAAATTCGAGTGCCCTAAAATTAAGTTTCGTCTGCCTTCCCTGCAATATGCAGGATACAGCGTGAAATGAATCCAATCACGGCCTCAAACACTTATTTAATTTAATAAAAATATTTATTGCCCGCTGAAACTAAAGACACGGTTTGATGGATTATTTATTGAATATAAACCTTTGAATTACGTAGCTGAGTGCTTTACTAGGGTGACATATTTTACTCAAATTTTAAAGAAATTATAAATTCTAAATTTATTCATTATATTTGTCTTAATCGGAACGGAGAGTCCTAACACTAGGTTCCCTCTGACTGCCCTACCCTGCTTCGCGCGAGATTCATTATTTCTATAAAGTAACTAATATACTTATAACTATTAATTAAGTTGCTATCACTTAGAATTTAATTCAGCTATGCATTTTTTTATTTAAATTTGAATTTTTCATAATCCATATATGTATTTGATGACGTTAAAAATTTCTGCGAAAATAGCAGTTCACGGTAGTTTAATATAAAATGTTAACAGTTTTCTTTTAAAACAAGAATACTCACAATAGTTTGCTGTAATAGTTAGACCTGCATTATAACGTTCATGATATAGAATATTTTTTAAAAGGTACAAAATATTAACTTTCATAAATATTTTTAATACAAAACAGTTGATCGTATATACTTACATACATACGAATACTTAAACTGAAAGAAGAAGAATATATTATTACATATAATATCTCTAACAGGCAAAACTAACACAAAATCGTATACTTAATAAACAAAACAATCTACCAAGTAAAGAAATAAGTAAAAATAAACAACAGCCGTACACAACTAAAGTTTCCACAAAAAGCCTCTGGAGTGGACACTCTAAGAAAACGTTGGTAAGAATAGATTGATTTTACCCTCAGTCGGCTCTATCTATTGGATCTTTTGTTCTTATCACTGACAATACAACTTCATTTCTTGTTGTCCATGTAATGATGATAAGAATATATAAAGGTTTTAGTAACGCAGTGGAATTGTGTTTCGTTGTGAACGCGATGGCGGTGAGTTCAATTCCTGTATGCGGGGATTTTTTTTTCATTTTTCTGTCTTAGTAAAACAAAGCATAGCGCTGAGTTATGCCACAAACCAGGTAATGACTCGAAATTGTTCGGAGAGCAGAAAATTGGGATTTGGCTTTTTTATACATTTTCACCCAAGTGGCGAAACTTTATCTTAGTCTTTTGAATGATGCATCAATTTTCATTAACTCAATATCAAACTCAAATTCGAAATTTTATTTACTTTCAATAGTATTTTGCAAGCACTTTTTGATCGTTTATTGAATATAAAGCTCTCTCAGTCGGCTCAGAAGTCAGGTATGCTTATTAAACACAACAGTTGCTCTTTCCCAAATAAAATTTAGAATTTTACGGGTAATACGGGTATTACAATAGTACAAAGGTGTCTCCTATATGAAATTCATATAGTCTTAATTCCTCATTTAATCTCATTTTCATCCTTTTAATATCCTTGTACGGTATAATGGCTTATTACACCGTATAGTTTTTACAGTTACTTTTAACTTCTGCAGTAGCTAACTTAGGAAAATTTCGAAATAAATTGCGTGAATAATACCTTCACACTGTTTCCTCTATATAGCAGGGTAGGGAGAGGGAACCTAGTGATAAGTTCGTTCTCGTTCGCTCCGTTTCCCACTTACCGCACTATTTTCGGGGCATTGCGTGTTCAATGGCGGTGGTTTCTTATTACCAGAGCGAAGAAATGAAAATATTAACAAATAATAATTTATTCTCCCGAGTGGGAATCGAACCCACAACCGTCGCATTTGCAGTCACAGTTTGTACCACTGCGCTAGGACGGACGGGATGGGTAAATAATAAATACAAACATCCTAAATTGATAGTTTTGGTTAGTTCAGACCGAACTAATCTTAACTAATAGTTAAATTACGTCATTATTTCTAAAAAAAATATTTCTTAAAAAGTACCTATGTAAGATCACCTTTACCAAGGAATTTAAACGAGTATCTATGTCTTTTAGCTCGTTGCCATAAGATGATAAACCGTAATTCAATTCTATAAGGTTATTTTTCCTTTATCGCCATCTTCTCATTAAGGTTTGAGGTAATTGATTTCTCAATTGAAAATTCAACTACCTAATAACATTCCTTTTAGAAAAAATGCAATTAAAGATATAGAAAAGAAATTCTATAGTGATTTATAGATATCTAGCCTTCGCCCGTAACTTCATTTGCGTGAAGTGTATCCCTCACATAGCAGGGTAGAGAGAACCTGGGAGTCTAGTGCTAGGACACCTCGTTATCATTAGGAAACTTTTTCAAATTCAAATTCAAAATATTCTTTATTCAAATAAACTCTTATAAGCACTTTTGAATCGTCGAATGAATATATAACAAAAAATAAAAAGCTACCACCGGTTCGGAAGGCAGTTCTGCTGAGAAGAGCCGGCAAGAAACTCAACAGTTGCTCTTTTCAAAGTCAATGGTATAATATATAATTTTATTACATTAACTGGCAGCTATCCTGCATCACATTCAATAGACATTAATTCCATACATGTTTATCCTCTAAATATTCTTGAACAGTGTAATAAGCTTTACTTGTTAGTATTTTTTTTAAAGCTACTTTAAATTGTGGTAGTGGCAAACTTAGAATACACTGCGGAAGTTTATTATATACACGTATACTCAGACCCATAAAAGATTTATTAACTTTTTGGAGGCGAAAACGTGGCGTAACAAGTTTATCTTTATTTCTCGTTCCTATCGTATGTATATCTCTATTTTTACTATGACACTGTACATTTTGCCGGACAAACAGAATATTATAATATACAAATTGTGAAGCAACTGTAATAATACCTGCATCTTTAAAAACATCTCGCAGAGAATCTCGAGCTCTTAGATTATAAATATATCTCACGGCTCTTTTTTGAAGAATAAATATTGAATTTATATCTGAAGCACTGCCCCATAGCAACATTCCATAAGATAAAATACTATGAAAATAGCTATAGTAGACTAGTCGGGCAGTTTCAACGTCCGTCATTTGTCTTACTTTTTTTATTGCGAACGCGGCAGAGCTGAGTTTATCCGCAAGTGTTTCTAGATGAGTGTTCCACTGGAGTTTGGAGTCTATCGTTAAACCTAAGAAAATAGCTGATTCCGACACACTGACTGTTTCTCCTTTAATTTCTAGACTAAAATTATGCTTTTTAACGTTTGGTAAAGCAAATTCAATATATTTAGTTTTTTTAGCATTTAACATTAGATTGTTCATATCAAACCAATAAAGAATATGCGATAATGCACTATTCACTTCGTTATAGTTTGTTTTATTTCTGTCTACCTTAAATATTAAAGAGGTATCATCTGCGAAGAGTACAATATCACATAGGTTCTTTGCATAAAAAGGCAGATCATTAATATAAAGAAGAAATAAAAGGCGACCAAGTATAGATCCTTGTGGAGCTGTTGAGGAGTGTGGAGCTTGTGAGTTGGTTTTATTTTCCAATTCTGTAATCATTGCGTGTTGTGTGGCGGAACTCAAGGCCGTTTTTGCCTCGTTACCAGAGCAAGGAAATGAAAATAATAAATTATGTAATTTCCCCGAGTGGGAATCGAACCCACAACCTGTCGCGTTTACAGTCACAATCTTCCCTTGCGCCACGACTGGCCCTCTCTGCTTTTATAATATTAGTTTATGCGGAATAGAACCTGAAATAATTTTATATACAAATATCATACTTCAGCAAAAAACAGTGTCACTATCCGAATTTCCTTTTAAAATAATAAGAGAAAAACACTAAAGGACAATTAAATAGTAATAAAGCAACTATTACTTCGAAACATTAAGATTTTCATAATATTATATATATATATACCGACATGTATCGATTTAACAGTTATAGAAATTTATAAGTCGCGTGTTAAAGAGTTTGTCGCGTGTTACCTAAAATAATATGACATTAAATATTAGGTACAAGTTTGAGAGCTGTGATTTCTTTGAATATAAAAAAAAAACTTTTTTCTGTTTTGTTCACCTTTACACTAAATTCCATATATAGTAGGATAAGTAGAATGAACCTGGGAACCTAGTGTAAAGACTCTCCATTCCCTACTTTCCGCCGCTTGAGGCACTGTGATTTGATTAATAGCGGAACTCAATGCAGCGCTTTGTCTTGCTCTTAAACCGAAGAAATGAAAATATTACTATTATTACTTCATTTTCTCGATTAGGAATCGAATTCACAACCGTCGCGTGTACAGTAGGACGCTTGTTCCCTTGCTCCGCGACATTAATTAAATCATTTTTTATCACCCAACTGACGTTAATTAAGTAATTTTTTACACGAAATAAATTCAAAATTAAATAATTTACTCGACAGTGTTATCTCACGTAGCGCTTACATTTTTTCTAAAGGCAACGGATCTGGGGCGTAGATGAAAGATACTGATGATATTTTCTAAATACTGACTTAAAATATTAAGTTTAGTTGAATTTACTAAAGTCCTTGTTGCTCAGTTGCTAATTGTATTTTAATGGAGTGTAAGGGTTAAATTGTCGTTTTTAGGCGTCGTAGCGCATGGCCCAAGCGGTTGTTGGTTCAATTTTCATTTGGAGGAATGAAATATTTAATTTTTTCGTTTTCTAGCTGCACTCAACACGCTTTGCGTCGAGAGTTCGGCGGGAAGTGGGAAATGGGAATTGAGATCTTAGTGGGAAAAAGTGGATAGATTTTTTTTAGCTTCACGTTGTATCCCGCACTTGGCAAAGAAGGTAGAGGAAACCTAATAAGAACACACACACACTCCTTCTCCACACATCGCCCATTTTTCGAGACATCCCCAATTGAGCGAGGAAATAAAAATAATCCAACCCCTGAGTGGGAGTCGAACCCACAACCGTCGTGTTTAAAGTCAGACGGCTGTATTATTGACTATGATTAAAATTTTCAGAGAAATATTGGTCATAATTAAACAGCTTATATTTAACGAATGGAGCGTGGCGTAAACTACACGTTACTTATATATTGCATCCTTTATAAAATCATGAAATATTTTTTTTATAATCTATAATTATTATGAACTAAATAAATAATTTTATATTTTTTTATAGTTTATTATAATTATCTATAAGCGTGATAGTTATTGGTTCATTTGTTATTAAGTGTATACGCATACATTTTTATAATGTTTCTTCATGTAGTAGTTTAAGAGGCGGTCGTGGCGTATGAGCAAGGTGTCCGACGGCAAGACGCGGCGTTGAGTTCCACCACTCAACATACAATGCCCCGAAAATTCATCAGGAAGTGTCGCAAAGTCGCAGAAAGTGGGTAATTAAGTGTCTTAACACTAGGGTGTTAAGACACTTAATTACCCACTTTCTGCGATGTGACCTATCACATCCCTCTGCCTACCATTCTATATGCGAGATAGAACGTGAAGCTGGAAAAAAAGATAAGACAAAAATAATCATTCTACAGTACTTTCATATAATAAAAAACTAGCACTTTTCAATACAACAACGAACATTTAAGTACAAATAAAAATATTCAAACATACAAAAACTAAATACAAGGAACCGCATAGAAAATTTATATTTCAATCAACTTTTATGTAACACCATCACCACCGGTGTTTATGTACGTTGTCACGCGTGCCTGAACGAAGAATACACTTAGTATACAATACAAGCAAAATGTTATATTTTTGTATGAAAATAAGGAACCTAGTGTTAAAACACTTCCTTCTCGATAAGACTCTTTATTTCTATTAAGATGTCGATTCCATTCCTCACTTTCCGTTCAATTCTGGAGGCAACATATATTGAGTAGTGGAACGTTAACAGAGCGAAGAAATGAAAATTAATGAATAATTATTTCTCGAGTGGGAATCGAACCCCCAACCTGTCGCGTTTACACGAATTCAAGATCATTTATTCAGCCAAATAAAGTCCTACGCAATACTCCCTCCACCTAAATTTGAATCTACAATAACTAAATAAATTGTTGGCGAATAGTAACTGGGCAACAAGGACTTAATTAAACTTATTATTTTTAGACAGTATTTAGAGAGTATTATCTTTACCGCTCCAACTCTGCTTGCCTTTAAAAAAAATATAAGCGCTACGTGAGATAACACTGTCGAGTAAATTATTTAATTTAGAATTTATTTCGTGTAAAAAATTGCTTAATTAATGTCTACTACTACTACTACTACTACTACTACTACTACTACTACTACTACTAGCTTAGCTAGCGGGGTAGTCAAAGAGAACGGAGCGCCAAATGCTACGGTCTCTACATACCTCTTTCGCCTCGTCCACTGTCATGAACCTCTTCATACATGCCCTCCGGGGGGCCCTCATGCTTTTTCGTGACCTTCCTCCGGTATCTTTGACACGGTGTTTTCGAAGGTCAACCGAGGTCTCTCCCTTAATTAATGTCATTAGTGATTATTTATAAAGCAATGCCATATATACTCTTTCTGCTTTGCCTCGACAACGGCGAGGATTTTTTTTTCTTTAATATAAAGGGACAAAGAAAACTTTTAGATATATTAAGTCTTTGTTTTTCAAAAGCATTGTAGAATATAATTTGGCGATGGTCACAGAAGGTAGAAACGAATAGGTCATATTCTTTATTTGTGAGTAATGACATTATGCTTATAATACCTACTAAGGCGCGATTCACACTACAGTGCCACCGGTCACGGTGCATTCTCCGTCCGGTCTCAATCTGTTAAGAATATTCATAAATGAGAAACAATGATTCATATTATCGTTCCAGTCAATTTCCGGTTCAATCACGTATTTTAGGATATTTCTGTTGTTTTTAGCGTTACGCTGTATCGGCAGAATATCGGCAGAGGTAACCTGAAAATGTAGTGTTAAGACACTCCGTTCCCATTAGGACACTTCCGTTCCCCACTATTCATGGAACTCTTGAAGCATTGTGTGTTGAAAGGCGAAAGTCAACGCCGCGTAGAATATCTTACAAGGATCGGACCGAGAACTAGCCTTGGGCTTCAGCCTGACAGCACCTATAGTGTGGATCCTCCCTTATATGAAACTGTGCATTTAGATTTTTTTATATAGCAATGTATAAGTGTCAGCTTATAATTTTTATTTTTACTTAGAATCACGCTTTATGCAGTGTAACTTTTGAACTCTATAATTAACAAAATATCATAAAAAAATCAGCTTCACGCTGTATCCCGCACACAGCAGGGTAGGCAGAGGGAACCTAGTGTTAAGACACTCCGTTCCCCACGTTTCATAAAAAAATGATTTGCTTAATTCCCTACATTTAAGAAAAAATAGGTAGGTACATAGATATGTATGTTTTTTTGAATAGATACATAGTAGAGATGTATCAATAAACTCTCTTCTACTTCACTATGTATTAGCATCTTTAGATGCATAATGAAACAACCCTTGACATTTGATACAATAAGTCCTTGGAAACGGTCCTTGGAGGCAAATCAATAACGAAGTACTGACATTATTGCATTTAGCATCAATGTGAGTAAATGAGCTGGTGACTGTGAGCGCAACGTTGTCGGTTCGATTCCCACTTGGGGGAATGAATTCTATAATATTTTCATTTTCCTTACTCTAAGTTCCCTCTGCGCATCCTTCCACATAAAGGACATACCGTGAAGTTTAAAATAAAAAAAAGTATATGAAAGTACTCGTATGGAGTGGGTATAGAAGTGATCGACACCTACACTATACACCTACAGCCAGTTAAATTTTCTTTGTGTGTGTTCTAGCTTAATTAAGTATATAAAACAACAATTGCCATTATTTGTATGAAACATTCCATATACATTTTTATTATTTGTATGAAACATTCCATATACATTTTTAATTTTTGTAAAGTGTTTTTCCAGATGTGAAACTTTCGTAAAGAAAAATGGTATTAAAAACATATAAAAATAAAACTTAAAATAAAGGAATCATTTTCGTCCGGGTATGGACCACAATGTTTATATTTATCTTGAGGTTTAAAAGGAGCTAATTAAGCAATTCTATTCTTTACTTTCTACCTGTTTGTGTATTATTCGGTGAAATTAGTATAATGGTATTAAAAGTTATTTTCAATCCACTACTCAATGTTTCAAATGGGTAGGTAATGGTCAGCTTCACGCTGTATCCCGCATGTAGCAGGGTAGGCAGAGGGAGCCCAGTGTTAAGATACTGCACTTTTCACTTTTAGCCGAACTCTGGCGGTTGAGTAGAGGAGTTGAGTTCCTCTACTCAAGCCGCGCTTTGCCTGGACCCCTAAGCGAAGAAATTATAAATTTTTATTTTTTTTTAGATTTTTTGCACAAAATTTAATACAAAAAAATGTACAATAGGCGGGCTTAACGCTAAATAGCATTTTCTACGAGCCAACCTAAGTCATGTGAGAGAATGAATGAAGGAAAATGTGTAGGTGTGCAAAAAAAAATAATAAAAACAAAAAAAAAAATCATTATTTAATATACATATAAGTATATGTAATAAATACGCAATAATTGTTTATATTAAATACTTCATAAGTAACAAATCCTTTTTGAGTCCAGTCATAGGGCAGTGGCACAACCGCTACAGGTTATGGGTTCATTTCCCACTCGGGGGAATGAATCATTTTCCTTTCTTTGCTCGAGTAACAAAATAAAGCGTTTAGTTATATCACTTGATGCGCAATATCTCGAATATACACAGTAGGTTCCCACAGCCTACCATGCTGTATGCGGGATACAGCGTGAAGCTAAATAAAAAAATAGCGTGCAAACTAAATTAAATTGATAATCGAAACTAAGGAAATACTTCCAGCCATTATTTGAAAATAGCTGAATGAATATTTGGAATGGCATTATGAAGATTCCTGTCGTATTTACGGAAATAGCGACGCGGTGTGGTTATCTAATATACCTGGCCTTTATTTATATTGAAATTTGCTTATTCACTCATTTGAGACCGCACAGGGGCGGTACCTGACTGTGAGCACGAGGGTTGTGGGTTCAATCTCCGTTCGGAGAAATGTTATTATAGGTTCCTATTTTGTATATGGCAAAGGGAAAATGCTTACTTGGTGTTAAGACGCTCTGTTCCCATTACGACACTTCCGTTCCTCACTTTCCGTCGAATTCTGAAGACGGTACGATTCTTGGAGTGTTGAGTGGCAGAACTCAATACCTCGCTATGGCTACAGCCAGTTAAATTTTTTTACAGGCGTTATAAGCGGAACGCAATGAATATTTTAATAATTTCATAAACCCGAACAGGAATTGAACTCATAATCGTCGCATTTACAATCGCTAGTGTCCCTGTGCCACGACGGCCTCTAGACTCTAGAATTTAAATGTAACATTATTGTACCATAGTATCTGGCTGTACTCTGGTTGGTGTTTCTTTCGATTTCCACTTGAAAATTTGATTAATTTATCATATTTTTAAGTATTATTCCACACTAGGGAAAGAAAGGTATAGAAAGTATGTGAAGTAGAACGTAGCAGGACTCGATCCCGTGTCTGTAGAAAACGGTCGATGCGTTCTGACTACTGACCCATATAATGTCATCAGACTACGTCGAGATTCCTTATCTTATAAGAGATATCTCCCTTAAGAGATAAATTGTAACGAACGTATACTATTATAATTAAAAAAAACAGCTTCACGCTTATTTCGCTCACAGCAGGGTAAGCAGAGGAAACCTAGTGTTAAGAATAAAGAAGTTTTTAAGACATTACGTGTTAGGTTAGGAACCTAACGCCGGGTTTTTGTCTTGTTGCCAGAGCGAAAACGAAAATATTCATAAATAATAATTAATTGGAATTCGAATGAGGATCGAACCCACAATCGTCGCATTACAGTCACACCCTTGGGCCTTTGCGCCACGACGACCTCAACTACTATTTAAACATATAAAAACTTAACGTTTTCAGTTTTCCAGATATACGATTAATTATATTTAATTTATTCGAACCCACAATCTGGATAGATATAGCGCGATGTTAGGTTCCGCCGCTTATTCTCTATCTCCAAACGAGTTCTGAAATGGGAAACGGAATGTATTAACACTAGCTTCTATTAAAACGAAATAACTAACAGGATATTATAAAAAAGTGTTTGTTTTTCCATCCCATTATAAAATGAAAGTTCTTCAATATTAAAGAGACAAGTTAATATTAGAGGTAGTCTTCGCAAGAAATTAGTTTCGCTGTTCAAACAACTTCAGGTTGTATAAATATTTTAGTTATTACCCTATGGAAATATTTGAATAGGTTTTTTTTATGTTATAATATGTTATTGCGTTATATTAGGCGGAGGGAACCTAGGAACCTACTGGTACGACATTCTTTTCCCGAAGAAATGTAAATTTAAAAATTTAATTCCCCGAGTGGGAATCGAATCCTCAACTATCGCTTTTACGTTCGCACGCATTTTCAGGCCTTAAATTTATATAATAATCGTTATTTTTAAATAAAATATATTCTAGTATAAAAATAAGAATAAAAAAAATAAGGCCAGTCGTGACGCAGGGGCACAAAGTGTGACTGTAAAACCGACTGGTTGTGGGTTCGATCCCTACTCGAGGAGATGAAATATTTATTTAAATTTATATTTCCATTTCTTTGCTCTGGTTAACACTAGGTTCTCTGTGCCTACCCTGCTGTGTGCGGGATACAGTGTGAAGCTTAAAAAAAATACAAATATTTTTTTCGTTACAGCCAGCGAAGCCAACGAGAGTTGACGAGCGAAGCGAAGACTGTACATAAATAATATGTAAATTAGTATGAACAAATGATATATATATATTTTTGTCGTAAGTTTTATTAAAGTTATAGATATAGACAGATATCAGATTTTTGCCACCAAAAATGCTTGTAAATGTGTAATATTTATATATTTTTTAACTTATAAATTTCATATTGTATTCCGAAAATAGCAGGGTAGGTTTAGGGAATCGAGTGCCAAGACACTCCGGTTCCCATTTTGGACATAGCGTGTTGAGACGCGTAACTCAACGTCGCGCTTTTTCTTATTATCAGGACAGGAGTAAATGAAAACAATTCATTCCCTCGAATGGGAATCGAATCCACAACCGTTGATAAATACAAAATATATTTCTTGTAATACTCTCTATTGTAAGGTTTTAGCAGATTACATATTTTAAGTGATAATTTGTAGAACAAAAATGTAGTTTTAATACTATTTAGTGTAAAAATTAATATAAACTAATTATGTCAGTGGTTAGTTTATCGAAATCTTTATTGTTATTTGGTATTTTTATACAGATTTCTCAATAGATATTTGTAGATAATTTAAGATACAAATTAATTATTAACGACTTTAGGTTATATTTAATTTTCTTGTATTATAAATAAATATTGAGCAAAGTCACTTTGCTAAAGAAAATGAGAATAACTAGAATGTATTTTATAATTATAACTTATCCCTTACTAAAAAGAATCAGCTTCACGCTGACAGAGGGAACCTACTGTTAAGACACTTTCTGCCGAAATTATAGGTTACAATTTTAAAATATATGCCTTCCGATGCTCAATTGGCTAGAGCGCTTGATATGGATGGATCATAAGTTTAACTTTAAAATTTTCACAAATTTCTTAATATCCTTAGTGTTTAAGTTACGAAGTAAATTGAAAAAAAAAACATGTCTAGCTAGTTATAATCTAGGTTAGGTTTCACATATCTAAATGTTACTAAAAAAGTACAATGAAGTCAGTGTAAATATATCATTGGAAGACGTGCCATATATTTTTAATTATAATAATATAGGGAATAAAGTATTATATTATGTATATTATAAGGAGTGGTGGGATTAATTTTACTAGGCGATGGTCGCTTGTTCTAATTTTACTCATGAAATATATTTTGATAATTTTTATAGCCGATTTTGTGTTGGTCAAAGTGCGAAATTAAACTCTGTAAAGAAGCAAAAAATATTTTAAGAAAATAAATGATTTCGTTTTTGTCTTAAAAATATTTCAGCTTTAATATACTCGTGCGGATGAGATTTTAAAGTTTTACATTTGCTAATATAATACTAAATAAAAGAATAGAAGTAATATTAAACGAACATCTCGTAGCGCAGGGCATAAGCGTGTGACTGTAACGCAACAGTTATTGGTTTGATTCCCACGCAGGGGAATGTATTATTATTTATTAATATTTCCATTTCTTCGCTCTGGCACCAAGGTAAAAGTGGAGCTATGAGTTCTGCCTAATCAACACGCTATGCCTCGAAACTTTGTCGGAAAGTGGGGAACAGAGTGTCTTAATACTAGATTCACTCTGCCTATCTTGCTGTATGCGGGATACAACGTAAAGCAAAAAAAAAGAGGAGCTTATACTTAGTTACATTTCTTGTGTAAGTATCTATTGATCAAACGGAAATAACTAACATTTGTGTGTGACACACGATAAGTTCTAAATAACTGAAGTGACCGATTACAGATACAATCGGTTACATTGAAACGATTTATATAATTATAACGACGAAACGACTTTATATAATTATAGCCTATACCTTATTCGATAAATTTACTTCTTTTACCGCATACCGCTTCATATACCGCACACAGCAGGGTAGGCAGAGGAATCTGATCTGGGAGTCTAGTGTTAAGACACTCCATTCCAAACTTTCCGCTCAATTCTGTAGGCATTGTGTGTTCAGTGGTGGAACTCAACACCATGGTCTGCCTCGTTACCAGAGCCAGGAAATATACATATCTATTAAATATTTCATTTCCTTGAATGGAAATCGAACTAACAACCTGTCGGTTAAGCGAAACGGTTGTGCCCCTGCGCTCCTACTGGCATCAAACAACAATTCAACGCATATAAACATTTGTATTGAAATATTTTGTAGAATTTAAAACAAGTCACATATAAAATGTCCGCATACTTTAAAATCAGCTTCGAAATATCAAAATGTGAGGAGCACATGCACATGTACGGAAACGTCCTTTGCTCAACTATTTTCCTCAGAATATTTGTGAAGTTGTTTTCCAGTAATTCTCATTCGAATGTAGTGAAATGCACTTGTGTCTTAAATGCAAATCTGTTAAACTTTTTAACTTTATAGAATTGTAAAGCAAAGGGTAACATTACAAAAGATTGATTACTTATTCAGAGGCTAGCGTGTGACTTTAAAAGACAGGTCGTTGGTTCGATTGCCACTCGATGAAATTAAATATTTAATATTTCCTCGCTCCGGTGCTGGCTCTCTCGAGGCAAAACGAGGCGTTGAGTTCGGTTTCAAAACTCCCACATACAGAAAACTTAATGTAAAGGCACTCCGTTCCCCACACAAATTTTCAAAATATTGCATTTTGAGTGGCAGAATTCGACGCCGTGCTTTATTTTGTTACCAGAGTGAGGAAAAAAAATATTTCAGTCCCCCAAGTGGGAAGCGAACCCACAACAGTCGCTAAGCCTCGACGGTTATAGTATTCCATATCTATCTATCTATATATTTTTCTAAATGTATTCCTAACTAATATTATAAGTGTCAATAGTCAAATGTAATTATAGTTTATACGAGTAGTAGGTACAACGTAAGTATGTATAAAACAAAAATATTATTAGTTATTAATGTCATTTTTATTCATGTATAAGTAAATAGGTGAAGTCAATACTGCGCTTTGAGAAAAAATGTAAATATTAAATATTTATTTTATTATTATAATTCCCCAAGTGGGAATTAAATCCACAACCGTCGCTTTTACAGTTACATACTTATGCATCTGCGCCAGGACAGTCCCAATGTCAGTTACTCTAATAAATATTTATACATAATATATAACGGAGTGAATGTTCTTTCTTTACTATTAGTCTCTTCATAAAAAAGAAATAGAGTACAGTCACTCCGTTTTCAAATGTAATACAAATTAGTTTAAGTATAATAAAAGTTAGTATAGTGAAACGTGTTATATAGAAATATACGTAGCTCATACATATTTTGTATATAAAAATTATTTATTTAGTTTAGTAACGTGCAAAATTTTCACTTTATTTTGTAAATGTAAATAAATAAATGGTGATGAAATAAAATATTATAAAATGTCATATTGTTTATTTATTTATATCCTTTAAATATAATGATAAATGCTCTTTTTTGTAGCTAACAGCGAATATAGTGTCAACGCACTAGTGGTAGAGCTCATCGCCGCCTTTTGTTCTACCACAGCAGACACATGAAGATTAATTGATTACCCTAAGTGAGCACTGAACCTATAACCATTGCGTTTTATAGGCAGTGTGTCAAAACACATTCACACAATATATGGTCACACATTCACATATTCACACACACGTTCATACATATATGCCATCACATTCATTCATTGAATGGAGAACGACCTCACAAACAGACGCAATGGGGTAATAGAGAGAGTACAATTTACAAATTTCCTTATGGCGGAGACTAATAAAATTAGATCAGTTAAGACGGCATTTATTTTTTTATTATAGATTAAATTAGTTTCACGCTGTATCCCGCAACCAGCAGGGTAGGCAGAGGGAACCTCGTGTTAAGAATTCTGGAGGCATTGCGTGCTGAATGGTGGAACTCAACGCCGCGCTTTGCCTCGACACCAGAGCGAAGAAATGAAAATATAAATGTAAATAAATATTTCACTCCCTCGAGTGGGGATCGAACCCACAATCAGTCGATTTTACAGTCACACTTTGTGCCTCTGCGCCACGACCGTTATTTTGGTCATTCGTCAAATATATATAAAAAATAACAAAAAAGATTTCTGCATTAATTACAACAATGTGATTTCATCTAAATTCGTCCCGAAGGTATAAAGATAAGAAGTTCTAAGTTATCCTATAAGACCATAAAATCTACTAACGTTTATTTACTTAACTTCACTACATATTAAATATTCGAGGCCAACCCGAAGGTAATTTCAAACCGATAGCTTATATGTATATAGTAAAAGGTCCAGGCGTTTACCTATCTTGATGATTCCGCACATTACCTAGGGCTAAACGGTTTGTGATACTTATTTATACAGCGAGAGAAAATGACCATTCTTGTGTAAGGTGCCTTATATTATGTAATTTTTTTGCGTGTTTTATTTCCAGTTTATGTCGTGTATAGCAAAAAAGACAGAGGAAACATAGTGTTAGACACTCCGTACTCCACTTTCTGCTGAATTATCGTTTTGATACCAGAGAGAAGAAATGAAAATAAATCATTGTCCCGTGTGAGACTTAAACCAACAATCGTTGCATTTACAGTTCTACGTTATTCCACTGCGCCACGACTGCCTCAAATTATTAAAATTCATTCCATAGATAGCCCGTAACAATATTATAAAAAGCTTTCTGAGCATAAGTCCTTTATCCATATTTAATCATTCATAAAATTGAAAGGTTCATCCCCACAATATATAAGATATTTGTATATAAATTATTCATATCTCTTTAACAATAATGTATAAGTCCTATAGTGTGTGGTCCTATAGCCTTGTGCTATATATCCAGATTGTGTTTGTTAGCTCTGTTTTACTCCAACGATTGGGGCTTAACAAGCATTCTGTCATTTCTAGTGGTCACAAGTTCGATACCGCGTGGATATTTTTAAATAAAGCCCTACTATGTCTTCTTAATAGATCCATAGTGGTCTTGTCAAAAAATTATATTGTACACGCACTAATTTTAAGTTTGTTTAAAATCTATTGTACATTACAGCAACTTTTGCTCAGCTTGGTAAAACAAAGCGTGGCGTTGAGTTACGCCGAACACTAGCTGTGTCTCAATTATTAATGAATAAAACTGTTTACAAGTAACAAGTAATATTATACGTCTCTCCTCAGTTTAATGGGTAAGGCAACAAACAGAGAGAAGGTAAATTTCAATAATAAAATTTATTCTTGTATTTCTTAACTAATCGGAAACTCATTGAATCCTCTATTGTCATTTTATCAGTATAAAGGAACTTATATAAACAAAAACATCCCATGTTTATATAATTTGCACGTCTAGATCTAAACAGGGTTAACTCAAATTAACACTTTTTTTAGAATTACTTTATCTTCAAGCAGTATCCTGCGTACAGTGGGGAGGGCAGGAGGAAAGTGGTAAGACCACGTCCAGTCCATCGCCACTTTCCGAACCAATTTTCTAAGCATTTTGTGTTGAATGGTGAAAACGATCACAACTTAACATAATACAGCTTAAGCTTATATATATATATATATATATATATATATATATATATATATATATATATATATATATATATATAACAATAAAAATAACATTTTTGTTTTAAATCCGTTTAATCACTGGATATATTTTAAAGTTTCATTAATATTTTTTGGCCCATATAGTTAAAAAACTATAAATTTTTGAGTTAACTTCCTTTAAATCTAGATGTATGATGTTTACTCGTATTAGTGACCGCACGCCCAAATTCTAAATGCCAAACGCAAAATACAAGGTCAATGGGGGTTTGCGGTTGGATTAATTTTCTTCGAAAATTGAAATATAGGTAGGTACTACAATATCCAAAATTTATTTATCTATACTACTTATATATTCATCTTGGATTCGGTCTTTATCTGTTAAATTTTTAATTTAAAATATTTGTATCGATACCATTGAGACCAGTCGAGACACAGAAGCACAAGCGTGCGACTGTTAAAGCGACGATTGTAAGTTCGATTTCCTCTCCAGGAAATGAAATATTTAATATTTTCTTTTCCTCGCTCTAGTAGCGAAATAAAGAGCGGCGTTGAATTCCACCACTCAGTGTAAAACGGAAGTGCCTTAACATTAATCTCCCATGTTTCTTCTGCCTGTATGAGAAATACTATGTGAAACTAAAGAACTAAAAAAAATTTAGATTTCATAGCTTTGTATAAATTATATATAAATACATTACACAAAACCTTTCACACAGTAATTCCAGCCTCGACCAGTTCTCGGTAATAATGGCTCGGTAATAATAATGCTGTACAAAGCAATCACTAACTCTAATATATAAGTAGTAAAATTGTTTCAGAGTTTATGGAAAAATATATTGATTTAATATTTTTAGGACGTCGTAGCGCAATGGGATCACCGTTTGTAAATATGATGGTATATATATATATATATATATATATATATATATATATATATATATATANAGATATATATATAGATAGTAAATGATATTTAAATATTTTTTTTTTACCAAGAGCGGCGTTTAGTTCTGCCACTTAACGTGAAATTCGTCGAAAATTGGAGGGAGTAACTTAATACTGGATTCCCTCTATCCTTCTATACCTAAAAGCTTTTTTAAAAGTTTTTTTCATGTAATGTTTTCTTTTTTTAAGCTTCATATTATACCCGTATATAGCAGGGCACTTTCCGCCAAAATCTTGAGGTGGTGCCTGTTGAGTGGTGGAACTCAACGATGCGCTTTGCCTTGCTGCCTCTACGCTACGAGGTGCTCATGTCTCATAATTCTCTATTAAGTTTATTAATAGTCTAAAATGATTGAAACAAAAGTTTACCAACGTATTTATTTAGTCAAGTAAAAAGATGAAATAAAAATACTTTAGGATCTAGTTAGCTATAATTGCCTATTTTTATGTATATTAGATTTATCTAAGCATACAATAATCTTGAGGCCAGTCGTGGTGCACAAAGTGTGATTGAAAACGCGAATGGTTGTGGGTTCGATCCCAATTCCAAGAAATCAAATGTTTATTTAAATTGATATTTTCATTTCTTCGTTCCGGTATCGAGGAAAAGGGCGGTGTCGAGTTCCTCCCCTCAACACGCAAAGCCTCCAGAATTCGGAGGCTAGTAGGGAACTTGACAACTTTCCCTCTGTCTACCCTGCTAAGTGTCAGCCAGCGTGAAGCTGATTAAATTTAATGTAGATTTTTTTTAAATAATCTTCAGTATTTATCGTCAACCAACAGATCCATAGATCTATTAAAGGTTCACGAAGTCGAAGTCTACTTTGCTGGTAGTATTAATAAATAAATACCTTCTAATGAGCGATACCCATGTAATCCTCTCTTATAGATGGTTTTCCTTTTCCAATATAATCTTAAGCTCAGATAATTCTGTTTTGATACTTCACGAATATACATAGACGGTTCGCTAATATATGTAGACGGCTGACTGTAACAGAACAAGTTGTGGGTTCGATTCCTACTCGGGGAAATGAAATATTTAATATTTTCATTTCTTTGCTGTGGTGTCAAGACAAAACGTGGCGTTGAGTTCCACCGCTCTACATGCAATACCTTTAGAATTCGGCGGAAAGTGGGCAGCGGAGTGTCTTAACACTGGGGCTCTACCTACCCTCGTTACATACGAGATACAGCGTGATGCTGATAAAAAATCATATATACTATTTTGTTCGTCAGTTATAGTTAACAGGGTGTATAAGGAATATCGCAGATTCGAATATCGTGCTAAGCTTTTTTTAATTTTTTAAACTTTTGAAGTTACCCATGTATTTTTGTATAAGGTTTCACTTAAAATAATTAAAATTGACATTTTCATTTTTTATCCATGAAATATTCCTGAAAAGCGCTGTAGGCATTACGTTACCTACTAATATTTATTACAATATTCAATTAAATCTAAAGGCCGAGGCTTCAAGGCCAGTCATGGCGTATGTACCATACGTGCAACTGTAAACGCGACAGGTTGTGGGTTCAATTCTCACTTGAAAACATGAAATATTTAATATTTTCATTTTCTCGCTTTGGTAACTAGGCAAAGCGCGGCGCTGAGTTACGCAATAAATTGAACAAATTTCAGCGGGAAGTGGAAAACGTGTCTTAATGACAATCAAGTGTCTTTGCATTAGGTTCTTAGGGTTCTTTTGCCCACCTTATTTCTTGTATGATACAACGTGAAGCTAAAATTAAAATATTTGAAATACCTTTATTTTCTCCCGTTAATTGATTCCATCAATTCCACTGATCGAACCCACAACTACCGCGCCCAAGTGGCTGTTAAACCACATCAGTGTCCATTAACCTTTCATAGCAATACTTGGTATTGAGCTTTCAAATTAAGGCTAAGTGATTTATATCGTCAGTTATGTAAGGTTTATTAGATTTAACTTACGAACTAAACTGTTAGCTGGCAACGTTTCGTAGCACTTTGGTGGCCAAGCTATATTTAATACTAGTGTTTTGCTCTCGGCTTTTCCCGAACGGACTTCGAAGTTTTGGCCATTTTGTTATTTTTAATTTTCACAGTTAAAAATTAAAAAAATATATAACTAAGGAATGCCTGACATTACATATTGAAAATTCAACGCCGCGTTGTTTTTTAGCTGAGTGAGGAAATTAATGTTAATTCCCTCGAGATGGAATGGATTCCACAACTATTATGTTTAGAGTATGCAGTACCACTGTGCCACGTCAGCCTCAATTTACTTTTTGACAATATTTAATTACTAAATAATATCCATACGTTCTTTGATTTTTTTAATGGTAAGGATTGTGAATGGAAGAGATCATATGTGATAAGGCCACCTTTACATCTTATTTCATATGAAGAGTGTTGACGTAATAAAGTAAATATTAATGCCAAATCATATTACAATCAAGAGGCCAGTCGTGGCGCAGTGGCACGAGGTGTGACTGTAAAACCGACTGGTTGTGGGTTCGATCCCCACTCGAGGAGATGAAATATTTACTTAAATTTATATTTATTTTCTTCGCTCTGATGACGAGGTTAAGCGCGGCGTTGAGTGCCACTCAACACGCAATGCCTCCAGAATTCGGCAGAAAGTGGGGAACGGAGTGTATTAACTTAGGTTCCCTTTGCCTACCCTGCTGTGTGCGGGATACAGCGTGAAGCTGAATATATTACAATAAAAATAAAATCCAATAAAACACAACAATCAAGGTCAAGACTTTAATATTATCGTCTCGTCGAGTTTCTTTGTATAATATATTTTTAATAACATTTATATGTTTTGTTTTATCAATACTTACAAATATTGTTGGTATCAATTTCATACGACAGATATATGAAAAAAATAATAATAAGGCCAGTCGCAAAGGCACAAGCATGTGACTGTAAACGCAACAGGTTATGGGTTCGATCCCCACTGGAGGACTCTAGGACTCTGGTAACGAAGCAAACGCGGCGTTAAGTTCTGTAATACAATGCCTCCAGAATTTGGTAAAAAGTGGAGAACGGAAGTGCTTTAATCAGAACAAAATTTCTTAATTACTGATTTTCGTTCGATAAATGTTTTTGCTCCTTAGTCTTCAAGTAGCACTAAGCGGAAGAAACTATTTTTATGATCGCCAACAATACATTCAAGCTAATGCTTTAAAAAAATCTGAGTGCAATCTCTTATCACTCAGTTGGCTCTATCTTAGAGCCATACCTATAATTTTTACCCATAATTCGACATATATACATTTAATTTAATATATACAATAGACAACCAATATATACAACCAATTTTTCATATTTTTTAGTTTCACACTATATTCCGCACATAGCAGGGTAGGCTGAGTACCCTTTACCTACTTGGGAACCTAGTGTTAAAATAGTGGGTTGTCATTAAGACACTTCCGTTTCCCACTTTCCGTCGAATTCTCGGGGTATTGTGTCTTTGCGGCGGAACTCAACGCCACAAAAACAAGCATAAAAATAAAACATCACATACTTTTATTAATCAGTTAGCACGCACTTCACGATATTAAAAAAATGTTGATTTACTTATTATGTTTCCTTATCAACAAATAAATATAACAAAATCATCAGTCGAAGATAGCATGATTGTGCTATAATTTTCGCCCAAATTCAATAAAAGCCCTTATACTGCTTCGTAGATTTAATATAAACAAGTTAACGTCTAAGATAACCATAAGAGTAGTTAAAGATGTTTGTTTATAATTACTTATACGTTGTTGTTGGAGAATGAGAATTATATTTAAATGTATGAGTTTATGTTCAAGCGTTACGGGTGTAAAGTATCATTTATCCACGGCTTCCCCTCGTAAAGTGGAAATAACTTAAAATCGTATTTTCTTGTCACCTTCACGTTGTATCCCACATGTTTCGCAGTTAAGGAGCATAGCGTTAAAACACTCAGCTACCCATTTTCCGCCGAATTCTGAATGATCATGCCTTGACGACAAGGCGAAGAAATTATATAATTTAGAAATTAATAAATATTTCATTCCCTCGAATGGGAATCGAATTCACTCCCTGTCGCCGCCACGCTTTTACTTTGGTGCCAGCGTGAATAAATAAAAATATTAATAAATAATAATTCATTTTCTCGAGATGGGATCGAACCCACAACCGTCGCGTCACAGCCACAGCACGCTTGTGCCACTGCGCCACGTAAGCCCAATTACAAGTTAAAATTAACAATTCATTACATCGATATTAACAATCAGTGAGACAATTATAGTTAAGCTGAGTTAATTGATATTCATAATTGGATCACCTGTTGGCTGTCAACTTCATACATACATACATACTATACATATGTATGTAATATGTGTATGTATGTGTACATGCATTCTTTTAGTTTCACGGTGTATCCCGCATTTAGTAGAGTAGGCAGAGGAAGCTTAGACGTTAAAACACTCCAATCCGTACTTTCCGCCGAATTTTAGAGGCATTGCGTGTTGAGTTGCGGAATTCAACACCGCTTTGCTTAATTACCAGAGCTAAGAAAATTAAAATATTAAATATTGTATTTCCTTGAATCAAACCCACATCTTGTCGCGTTTACAGTCACACGTTTCTGCTCCTGCGCCATGAGGGCCTAAAACCTTCGATTGGAATTGGAAAAATAGAAAAACATAGAATAACCTACCTAGAACCTAACGAGTGATGTATAAAAGAAAAGTATATATTTTTTTATAAACATAGCTTATACTATTACGTTTTAAGATCTAGGAGACGAATAATACACGAATAATTAAAAAAATAATATTTCTTGTTAATATTAATTTTTTAAGATCAGCTTGATTATCAGCAGTAATGATTATTTTACTTTATAAGGAAGTAAATCATTTAAATTAAGGCCAATCCTAGCGCAGGGACACAAACGTGTGACTGTAAACGCAACAATTTGTGGGTTCGATTCCCACTCGAGGAAATGAAATATTTAATATTTTTATTTCCTTGCTCTGGTAACGTGGCAAAGCGCGACGTTGTACTTCGCCACACAACACGCAACGTCCAGAAAATTGTGAATGGAAGTGTCTTAATGGTCCTCTTACCCTCCCTACCCTCTACCTTCCCTCTTATGTGCGGAATACAGCGTAAAGAATTATACAAAACATGACTTTTAATTTAACATCTTAAAGTATCAAAATTGCGGACGACGACTACTATTTTATATTTTAGAAAAAACAATAAAACTGTAAAATTCAGTGAAAAAATCAAAGAGAAATAAAAGACAATATACTATATTGAATAGACAAATCCTTTAATAGATGAGCGAGCTTGACATTGGATTCGGTTGAATACGGTGTCAATTTACAACCAGGAATTCTATTTTATCCTTAGAAAAATTTGGATATAAATGAAAATCATCTTAAGGAAAGAAACTTGGAACAGTCCAAGCGCTCTAGTCAATTATAAACCTAACCTAATTAAACATATAAAAATGGCGTATAAGCGTAAGTTTCGACGCAGTCCGATAAGAACGTATGGATTAATTTTCCACGGGCGCGTAATATTTTTTATATTATACGTTTCTAAATATTTTAGTTTATGGGTGGGATAAAGCTTTTAAATATAAGTTTTTAGGGCTTCGTATCTTTTGAGGAAAAAAGGAACCCTTATAAGATCAATGTATTGTTCAAATTCAAATTCAAATAATTTTATTCAAAATAAGTATTACATGCTTCATTTTTTGAACGTCAAATAATTTACCACCAATTCACTAAAGTTAATGTCTCAGACCTGAGAGGAACCGGCGCAAGAAACTCAGCGGGACCTATTTTTTTAAAATCAATTTTAAACAAATACGTATTTAATTATTTGTAACAATGATACCTTTGAAACAAACTGGAGCGAGCATTTCATTCCCAAGGCGTTAATTTGGTAATAACCTGTGTGTGTTAACACACAGACGTCTTTTTACAATTTTTAAAAGAATTACGGATTCGATGCAACCAAGTTACAGGTGCACCAAGATTATGCCTATTTCTAATGTTAATATTATGAACATCACCAATTTTGGAAAAATTATTAATGTTTATCTTAACATACATAACATTTTCAAAAATATATTGAGATGCAACTGTCAATATATTAATTTCTTTAAACTTTTGTCTTAAGGAGGTCTTTAGGACCTAAGTTATAGATTTCACGAATAGCTCGCTTCTGCAGGACAAATATTGGTTGAATACCGGCTGCATTACCCCAAAGTAAAATCCCATAGGACTGTGGAAGTAGCTGAAGTAAACAAGTCGAGCTGTTTCTACGTCAGTTAATGATCAAATTTTTTTGACCGCGAAGGCTGCGGAGCTAAGTCTATTCGCCATGTTCGTCTGCCTGTCTTTCTGTCTGACTGTCAAAAGCCTTTATCTCATTAACACTTGGAGATATCGAGTAGAAATAACCATATACTCAGATCTACGGCCCCCATAATTAGCTGATTAAAAAAACGTACTTCTATATTTACTTTAAAAAAAGATATGGCCGTATATATCGCAACGCGTATTTCGACACTATAAATAAAATCAAAATTAATAAGGTACTTCCGGTTAACCTAGAATTTTGAAATTTGGCAGCTAGCATCTATACCAGCCTTCTCTTGTTATCGGAGGGGGGAAATAAAAATAATAAAAATATGAAATTACAATTCTCAAATTATTAAATTCTAATTTTTGCTAAGTTTACTTATCAATGATTATACAAAGGATAAGGATAATGTAAGGATAGCGGTTTGACGAGGGATACTCCTCGTGAAAACCGCAACATAAAAGCGTAAATTATATTTTTATGTTTGTTTTGTTTTCTTATGAAACTGGTATTTCTTAAATTGCTAAAATATTTTGAGTATAAAATTATAGCTGTCACATAGTCACACAACCAAAATTACGAAGTATCTCAGACAAGTTCTTTATAATAAACTTCATACTACACTACACTGTGTTCAGACACTTGCTTATTTCCAAATTTGAAAAAAGAAAGATCAAAAAGAATAGAAAATAGAAAAAAAATCAATAGAAAAGATTAGCAGCACAAAATCAGACCGTATATATGGAGGAACCGAGTGCTTGAACACAGTGATGATATATGTACATCAAATCGATATAGCCAAAATAAAAAAGAAGTAACTTGTATGTAAATATTTCACGAAATTCAAACTTAATACAATATTAGGCTTAACGATAAAATACGTACTGCGAACAAAACACACAATAAAACAAGTAAAAAGAAACAAAGCAATCTACTGAACAATGGGCGGAGGGAAATTCCCGAAACATTGGAAATAAATATTTTATTTTGATTTTATAAGAACCGACCTGCTATACTCGTGTTTAGGGTTCCTTAGAAAAATATAAATGAGTTACTTTTTTTTATATTTACATACAAATAATTAATAAATGGAAGTTTGGAAAGTATTGGAGGACGAATTTGTCGATGTTTAAAAAGCTTCCGTTCATTAAAACACTCCGTTCCCTCTTTTCCGCCGAAGGTTGGAGGCATTGCGTGTTGAGTTGCGGAACTCGATGCCGCGCTTTGCCTCGATGTCCAAAAAGGCAACAATAGTGAATAATAAATTTTTATTAACTTGTATGTACCTAAACAATTTATATTATTAGTTTAACGTAAGTAAGATTTCATTTTGTGAATTGGCAGTAGGTTTATTTTCAATACATAATTTATTGGTTATTGCGATGGACATTTAAAATGTTTTATTAAATCAAATCTCTTTCACATATTTACCGTGAATAATATACTATGATCAAATAAAAATATATTTAATATTCAAAATAATAATAATGAGAATAAATGAGGTCGTGGCGGGGCGAGGGTTTGTAAACGCAACGGGGGTGTTAATTATATTCATTTCCATGCTGACTTCGCTGGTAACAAGATGAAGCGCGGCGTTGAGTTCCGTCACTTACACAAAACTTAAAAGAATTGGGCGGTGCGTGAGGAAAAAATTAAATAATAAGTCACTCCATTCTCCACTTTATCATTCTTCTTTAACTTAATCGTTATTTTACAACCTAATTACAATACGTATTAAATCAAGTAATCTCTGACACCATTTTTCTAGTAATTGAATAAAGAGATAGCAAAAAGAAGATTACAAACACAATACGATTCACGTCCAGGTGACACGCTCCCGGGTGACTCCCGGTAAATGATAAATTAATTTCCCTCATTGCTCTGACGTGAGATATATTACCTTTACACATATATATTTTCGTAGGTTAATATATTTTTTTAGCTTCAGATTTTGTTTCGTTTGTAGAACAGTAGGCAGACAGGATGTCAAAGATTTTTTGTTCTTCACTTTCCGCCTTAATTCGAGATAGGGCGTGATGAATGGTGGAACTGAAGGTCAAGTATTGTTCTTACAAAATAAAATTATTTTATTATCTATAATAGAATAAATTATAACTATATATATATTATCTAGAAAAAAAATATTATCTAGGTAGAAATCAAACCCACAACGGCCTCATTAAACATAACAAATTTAAAAGTAAAAATTATTATACTTGGTCTTTACTAAAATATATGTGCACCTGTTAATATTTCATGTAAATTGTAGTTACTCTAGCTTACAGTTTTGGTAGCTTGCATGTTCTATTATGATTTTGACAAATGAAATTAGTAAATAGGCCTTCAGGGGTCGTCGCCTCCTCTCGACCCGAAACCTTGAATACCTGTTACCTATTATAGTATGTTCATATTGAATTCTGAAATTAAAATGATGTGCTAGTTCTCGCCCGCAACTTCGTTTGCGTGGACTTTAACATTTAAAATTATTTTTTTTTCTGTACTCACAACATTCTCTTTTTTACCTATGTGCGAAATATCAACTATTTCAGCTCAGTTCAGTTCAGTTCAGTTTCAGTCGTCTGTGCGTAGTTTGTCAGTCACAAAGTAACCAAAAATAGTTAAATTTACAGGTTCCATATGCAAACAAAAGACTTATTATTAATATTTAAACGTATAAATAGCTTGAGACTATTCGATTTGTATGGGCATAAGTGTTGTAACTGATATCCCAAACGCCTTTGAAAATATTATTTAATAAATAATGCCTTGGCTCGTGATGTGTCTAGTGGTTAGAATCGTTTATAGTTGTGATCGTGAAGAACCCAAAATCTTTTAGAGATTCAGAGGTAACAGTATTAAGNCTCATGGAAATGAAATACTTGATATTTTCATTTCGTCCTCGCTCTGGTAACGAGACAAAGCGCGGCTTTGAATTCCGCCACTCAATAAAAGTGGGAAACGGAAGTCTCTTAATGGGAACGCAGTATCTTAGCTCTAGGTTCTCAGATGACCTCTGCCTACCGTGTTATGTGGGAGATAGTACGGAATCACGAATAAATCGAGATGCTTTATTTTACGTATTAAGTCCAAAGAAAGTTGCTGGCGACATCCAGTACCTAAATCCATAAAACATATTACAGGATAAATACGAAAAACTAAGAAGTATAAAAATATTTTATATGGTACATATTTATAAGCTCACGTCAAGTTTCTTGATGCGAAGAGCAAATGAAGTTACCAAAGATTTCGTTAATACAATAAAGGTAAAACGGTTTGGGGACTTCTAAATTACTTATAAATAGTTTGTTCTTTTATTTTTGCGATAAAATGTGTTATAAAAAAATAGAAGGACACGTGTAAAACTATATTTTAGGCCTGTCGGGGCACAGGTGTGCAACTGTACGACAGGTCGTGGGTTCGATACTCACTCGAGGAATATTTAATATCTTAATTTTTCGCTCTGGTGACAAGGCAAAGCGCGGCCTTGTGTTTCGCCATTCACTATGCAATGCCTCCAATATTCATCAGAAAGGGGGGAAGAGAAGTGTCCTAATGGGAACAGAGCGCTTCACACCAGGTTCAATCAAACAATCAAAGTTTAAACTAAAATCCAGATCCATATCTGATTCCGCCGATGATTACCTCAAAAAATAGGCATCCGCATCCATATAAAGAAATTATAAAAAAATCTATATTAACAGTAGTACCAACTGTAATAAAAATACATTATTAGAATCACCTCTTGCTCATTAAAACTAAGAAATAACTTCGGTACGAGTCTACTATAAAAGTTAATGTTGTCTTAAGTGGCCAACAATATAGTTTACGTGTATATTACATACAATTTAACAAATGCAATCTAATATAAACCATATGGCTATGTAAATAGAATTAATGGTTTCCATTTTCTATTAGCAGCAAACGATTTTAGTTTTAATGAAGCAGAAAATAAGATGAATATTTGCTTGTTGCGCTATTAGAACTAATGCTATAATGTAAAAGGTGCTAGAATTCTTACCTGTGCACATTCGTATAATAATAAAAATGATATTAAGACAATTTTTATTTAACTACACGTTGTATCTCGCATTTACTAGAATAAATAGAAGGAACCCAGTGTCAAGACACTCCGTTCCCCGTGTATCGGCCAATTTTCTCGACTCGACTTTCGACCAATCGGTCTCTTGTAACGCAACAGTTGTGGGTTCGTTTCTCACTTGAAGGAGTGAATTGTTTTTATTTCCTTGTTCTGGTAACAAGACAAAGCGCTGCATTGAGTTTCGCCAGTCGTCTAGTTGTTTATTGTACGAAACCTGTTTAACACTAGGTACCAATTGCTTACATGTTACTTTCACTCTTATTAGAATAAGACAGTAAATAAAATAAATATATCAGCTTCACGCTGTATCCCGCACACAGTAGGGTAGGCAGAGAGAGCCTAGTATTAAGACACTCTGTTCCCCACTTTCTGCCGAATTCTGGAGGTATTGCGTGTTGAGTGGCAGATCTCAAAGCCGCGCTTGTCCTCGACACCAGAGCGAAGAAATGGAAATATAAATTTAAGTAAATATTTCATCTCCTCGAGTGGGGATCGAACCCACAACCAGTCGATTTTACAGTCACACTTTGTGCCCTTACGCCACGACTGGCCAAGACAGTGAGCGACAATATTCAGAATGAGAGAAAAAGTTACAGATAAAAACTTAAAAGAGCATGGTTTGAATCCATAATTAATTAACCTAAAATCCTATGTTTTTTTCCTTTTATAGTAGGGGTTGCCTGGAAGAGATCACATGTGGTGATAAGGCCGCCTTTACACTAATGCTTATGTTTTTCTTATTCTTGTTGCGTATAATCGTGATGGTGTAATAATATATTAAATTAATTTAAAAAAATAATAAAATATACTTGTACTTACTACAATAGACGTATATGTCCAATAATAGGTTTCAACGTTGGCCTTAAACAGATTTATAAAGTAAGCTTAAATGATACTAAGAATATTTTCTAAGTATATAATACGAAATATTTATAAAATTATTCATCAGTCATTTAAAAATTGAATTGACAACTCGACAAGGACGACCCGCGGGAGAGGTTTAGTAACGCGATTATTTTGGTCATTTGGCGGCTTAAGTTAAAAGGTTTCAGGTGTTCACAATAAATCAATATTGTATTATGGTTAAATATTTTTTACACTTTCATTCCCCAATTTACACTTTTTTATTTATTTTTTACACTTTCATTCCCCAATTTACACTTTTTTATTTATTTTTTACACTTTCATTCCCCAATTTCCGCCGAATTCTGAAGACATTGCGTATTGAACGGCGAAACTTAACCCCACGCTTTGCCTCGATACCAGAGTGAGAAAATGAAAATAATTATATTATTTCATTTTATATTATTTCATTACCTCCAGCGGGAATCGAACCCACGACCTGTCGCGTTTATCGTCGCACGCTTGTGCTCCTGTGCCACGAGGGTGAAATATATTTTTTTTTATTATGTAAATATCTCTTTCGTAGTTTTCAGGCCGCAGTAGCGCAGTGGTACAGCAAGAGTGTTTCTCGTAGACTATCCAGTAAATAAAAGAACTAACTAACTTTATATTATAAATCAGAAATCAGATTAGAAACTCAACTAATATGGTAGTTTTCCATATGGCTGATGACGAGTTATTTCATTAAGTGACTGTGATAGCCTGTAGAGCTTTTTGAACTTTTTCAAAGGAATTTTATCGAAGTTTATATAGGTTGGTATTTTTTTTATACTTCATTGTTCATGCATCCCGGCAAAGTAGACAAAGAAAACAAAAAGTTAAAACACTAGCGGGCGGAAATTATTTATTCCTCGAAGTGGGAATTGAACCCACAACCGCTGCGTTTCCAGATCTTTAGGGAATTTTCACTGACCAATAATAAGAGGTTACGGAGCAACGTATAGGCTTCTGTTTATCCCAGAACTCCCGCGACATGGGGATTTCAGTATGTGGTATTTACTGTATACGGAGATTACACGTACCGTATACACTATACAGTATCTATAATATAAGTTTAAAAAATTTTACATTTTTCTATTAAAAATACAAAAAAAAATCAATTAAAAAGATATATTAAATATATAAGAGTATAGATAATCATAACAAAGTAAGAAACCAAAATTTTCTCAAAATATTCGTATAATATAATTCAGGTGGTGAAGCTGTGCGGGGGCCGCTATTTGTTACATAATTGTAAAGATTTTGAATCCACTACCAATGAGTCAATAACCATTTCTTCTACCAAACATTAAGAAGAAGAAGATTATTAGGATGATAAAAATAAATGTATTTTCACTTGACTAGCTCTTATAGCAGTTCTGCTCCATCATCCAGCTAGGGACCAAAATGCGAGTCATCTTTTTATTGTTAGTAGATATTTTGACGCACACCTAATATAAGGACTTTATTAATATTGTTGGTTGTTTTCCTAATACATTCAGGTTTTTTATAAAATAAAAGAAGTTGGCTATCAAATGTAGGTAATTTTTATTTTGAACTATTGTGTTTTCTTATTCTATGTTGTGCTCCCCATAGAGGTTAATTGAGCCCATATTTTTTATATGGGAGTGGTTACCACCACTTAATGTTGTATCCCGCACATGGTGAGATGAGACAGAGGGAACCTGTTATCTAGTATTAAGACACATCGTTCTCATTAAAATACAGAACAAGATCAGACATTCCGCTGAATTAGAGCCCGAGTCATTATGACAGCAAGGAAGTGACCATATTAAGTATTCCATTTTCATTTATAAAAAGTATTGAGGACACGCATATCAAACTGCAGGAAAAAAGTAGTAAATAATAAATATTTTATTTTCGTGTATCAAATAGAATTTTGCTCCATTTTTATCTATATCGAGAATTTCAATATTTGTGGATACGAGAATAGGAGGACACTCGAGTGTTTTATCGATTTATAAATTTTACCGTTACGTCATTAAAGTCACTGATGTAGAGTGAGAAAGATTAATATGAAAAAAGTTTATGAATTTGTGTATTCATTATAAGTATTTAATTAGTTTTAGGAGAAGAATTGAACTCAAAAATCATTTACCTCGTGGGTATACTCTATCTCTACTCTATATATTTTACACTCTTCATTGTTTTAATTTCTTTAACTTTAACTTTGACAATTTCTTGCAGCATTGTGTCAAATTTAAAAGAATAATATATATATCTTAGGCCATTATGACGAAGTAATCCTTAATTTTGTTTCAAGAAGGATTCGGGACAAGATTGAGTAGTCGCAATTGCTACTAAATTTAAAGATTTAAAAGGACAAGGAATTTTGATAACATTCAATTATGAATGATTCAATATCCAATGGTGAAAAATAACTTGGTGGAAATGTTGTCATCATCATGAGAAGACTTTTTTAAGGTAACTGAAAAACAACGATGATTTAGATTCTGTCCTCTGACATCATTAGCTGAGGTAGATCAAGACATCTAACTGGGCAAATTTAAATATATGGATGGCTGTAGCCTAAAATTCTGTATATTTTTATTACTAGCAATAAATGTTTTATTTATTATTTATTTCTTTTATTAATTACATACTTGTTGATTTTAAAACTAAATCATATATTCCAAATATTTTTTATTTAAATATTAAGATTACAAGTTGAATACTGCGCTCTGTCACACCGTATAAAGTGGAAAACAGAAATATATAGAATTGTATTAGGTCCTTGAATAAGTTATCGCTGTTTTTTTTTGTTTAAAAAAAAATAAAATATAATGCTTACAATGACACTACTTAAAGTATTGTCCATCATTAGAGACCACTTTCTCCCATCTCTCTGGTAGCAATTGAATCCCCTGTCGGAAAAACGACTCATCTTTCGAGGCAATCCAGGAATCAAGCCATTTTTCGGCTTCTTCAAAAGAATGGAAGCGCTGCTCGCTTAAACCGTGCGCCATCGACCGAAACAAGTGGTAATCGGAGGGGGCTATGTCCGGTGAATACGGCGGGTGGGGTAGAACTTCCCATTGAAGTGTTTCCAGGTAAGTTTTGACTGGTTTTGCCACATGTGGCCGAGCATTATCATGTAATAAAATCACTTTGTCGTGTCTCTGCTCGTATAGTGGCCGCTTTTCTTTCAGAGCGCGACTCAAACGCATCAACTGAAGTCGATAGCGAGCTCCCGTGATAGTTTCATTAGGTTTAAGCAGCTCATAATAAATTACGCCCTGCTGATCCCACCAAATGCAGAGAAGAAGCTTAGAACCATGGATATTTGGTTTTGGCGACGATGTTGATGCGTGACCCGGCATGCCCCACGATTTTTTTCGCTTTGGATTGTCGTAGTGAATCCACTTTTCATCCCCAGTGACGATACGGTGCAGAAAACCTTTTCTCTTTTGCCGTTGAAGCAACAATTCACACATGAGAAAACGTCGTTCTACGTCTCTCGGCTTCAACTCATACGGCACCCAATGCCCTTGCTTTTGGATCATTCCTAACGCTTTTAAACGTTTTGAAACTGTTGACGCATCTACTTGTAACGTTTTCCCGAGCTCTACTAACGTCTGACATGGATCTTCTTCAAGCAATGCCTCCAATTCTGTCTTCAAATTTTGTCGGTGCTCCAGAACGCTCTTTGTCTTCAAGGTCAAAATCATTACTTTTGAAGCGCCTAAACCAGTCTCTGCACAGTTGTTGTATTCGACAAAGGATTGATTCAACGAGAATTCTGTGTGCTTCTGCTGCAGATTTTTTCTGAATAAAGCAGTGCAATAAATTCCGCGCAAAAACACTGTATTTAGCACAAAAGTACACATTTCCACCAAGGGAAAATAAATATATAGTTGACACTGTAGTAGACACTATTCTACTATAATTTGAGGTTACATATAGTACTACTTTGGTGATTCGGTACCGTACGAAATTCTATGCACAGAGTGCCGCAACGCCATCTTTCAAAAAACAACAGCAACTTATCCAAGGTCCTAATAATAATTACTCCAAAGATATCGAAACCACAACTCACGTTTACAGTCAAGAGATTCCTCTACGTTAGAACGTTAGAATTTTCTAATCGGTTGAGTACTTTCAGAGAAAAACGCAATATAAATAAAATATTACGATACAATGTCAGTTTTACTGGAAATGAGTATAGTGATGTTAAAAAACCAAGCTGAAATAGCGTCTGTCTCTCGCGAGAGTCGGCGCTGAGAAAACAAAGGATAAATCTCTTGACTATGAGATGGTTTAAAGGAAAGGTTACGGCGGAAACAAAAATTGTAATATTTTCAGCTATATATTACCAGATATATTAGCCAGAGGAAACTTAGTGATAAGATTCTCCGTCTCCGAGACCGTCCAATTTTCAAGACATTGCATGTTGAGTGGCGGAACCACCGTTTCCGTTCTTGCTGCATCTTGACGCGAAGGCTCCTTTATGAAATTATGGAAAAATAAATTCTTGTTAATTTTTTTTTTCATTTCATTTGAACAAATATGATTTATTTAAATGTCTATTACACAATTGGGTAACATCTGTCAACTAATCGCTCAACATATCGTAAATTGAAAAACGGTATCTCGAAACCTCGTTCTTCTACTAGAAAAAAAAACACAACGTTGAGTTCTGCCACTCCACATGGAGTGTTTCAAAAGCTGATGAGTGGCACATAGGGAACAAATTGACTTAAAAATTACATTTGAGCGTGCAGTTACCGATAATGATAAATAACGAAATAACCTACGCGAGTTAAACCATGAGTTGAGCACTAAAGTCTTATATTTAATCGCTATAATCCCACACTTGGTGCCAACAATGCACTTTAAATGTAACACACTGAGACCTCAAGTGAGGATTTATTACAACAAATAGCTGTAGGATATCTTTATCTTGCCTTTATAAAGGATAATCAAAACAATTTATGTTTGAAATAGATATATCCTCTTTATATTAGAGTCTTTTGTCTCTTACTTAATTCGATGGGGTTTTTATATATATTATAATATTTTAACTTCACGCTGTATCCCGTGTATAGTAGAGTAGGCAGAGAAAGCGTAGTGTTGAGGCAACCCGTTCTCTACTTTCTGGCCTATTTTCGAGATATTGCGTGTAGACTGGTGGACCCAAACGATGAAATTATTTAATATTTCAGCCCCACGAGCAGAAATCGAAGCCACAACCGCCGCATTTACAATAAGACAGTATGCCGCTGTGCCACAACAGCCTAAAGGATCAAAATTCTTCGTAAAATGAAATTTAATAACATGTTTTATGTAACAAATTAATCTTAGAAAATCTTTTAAGAAATATTACTCTTTACGAAATGTCTTAAGAATAATTTTGCTTTATTACAACTTTAATATTGTTCAAATAAATTTAATTTTGTGAGAAAATATTCTTATTGTACGCACTAAAAAGTACTTTAGATTGAAATACGTTAGATAAAATTTAATTTATTAAATTTATATCTTTTCAGTATATGGCTTTGCATATTTAAAGCCAACCGAGTAGAGTCGATGAGGCCGTCATGGTATAGTGGTACGGGCGTGTGACTATAGAAGCAACGGCTGTGGGTTCGAATCCCATAATGGGGAGTGAAATCTTTAATATTTTGCCAATCAACACGGAAGGTAAAGAAATCATTTTAATATTAAATAATTTAATTTAATATTCATAGTAATTCATAGCAAACAATTTAGGCCTTATCATGGCGTAGTTGAAAAGTATCTGGTTACTACACACTTACACACTATGGTTGTGGGTCCGATCCACATGATGCTATAAAAGCACCTTCACCCACTTTCCCACATAGCAAAATAGGAACATGGACGTTTAGTTTTAAAACACTACGTTCCGCACGCACTGCCCAAAATTTCTACAAATTGCGTATGTCAAAAAGGCCAGAGAGGACAGAACGGAGAGTCGGAACATTAGATTTTTTAAACACTGAATTAAAATATATTTACACAGTTAACCATACTAACAGAACTAAGACATTATATACACATATATATGTATATATATGTTATTTAATCTATTTAAAATCGGATTCGCATTTTTGGACACAAAACCAATATTCAGAATTCAGTATACGAGTATTATATATTTCTCTTCATAGAAGGCCGTTAGTGTGTAACGGCTAAACGTGTACGCTGTAAACGCAACGGTACAATTCCCACCGAAATTGAAGAAATAAATTATTTTTATTTCCCCGTCGCGGAGTTCAGTTCCGCCATTCAACACGAAATATCTCGAGTTCGTATAGAAAGCGGAGAACAGAGTATATTGACACTAGGGTCTCCTATTAGAGTCTATAAAATAACCGTTTACATTAGGTACCTGTTCCGTTTCATTATACACGAATATACCTACACTGAATCGATCGACTGAAGCTTTGTAAAGTGTCGTGTAGAGTGTTTGTGAAAACAGCGTAAAACGAGAGGCGGCCGACCGTAACGCTTTGATTCGATGCTTTTACGTTGTTTTTTTGTTTATTTACAACTTTTTTTGAATACTTTGTACGCCGTCTGACTGTAAATGCGAAAGTTGTAGGTTCGATTCGCGCTCGAGACAGAACGCAGCGTTAAGGTCGAAAATTGGGCGGTGCATGGTTGTGAATGGAACACTAGGTTCGCTCTATCTATCCTGCGTATAGCGGGATACGGGATGATGCATTTTATGAATACAAAGGTGTAATTTTCCTTCTTTTTTTTTAGTTTTAATAATAATATTCATATGAAATTTAACTTTGTAAATCATCAAAATAATTTCTTCGTTTCATATTTTAGAAGATTAAGAAAAACTCCTTGGGGGTCCAAGATGGAAGGCTTGCTCGCAGCGACCCCTGCCAGCCCTTACGAGGGCTGCAAAGTTTCATCCGCCACATGCACCTCGAGAGAGCGCACTGATAGGGCGTCCCCCCAAGGCGACGCGCACCAGTGCGTCCCCGCTGGTGTGTCAAGTGGCGACGAATGCGGCGTTGGGGACCGCCACCCAACACGCCATGTCCGGAACGGCGGGAGGTGGAGGACGGAGCTACAAATAGCTACGTGGAATGTAAGAGGAGGGATGGAAGAAAAGATGAATGAATTATTAGATGTGATGGATGATAGAGATTTGGATGTCGTTTGTGTGACAGAGACCAAGCGAAAGGGCAATGACACGACCGATTTGCCGGGCAATCGGGTCGCTTTCTGGGCCGGCGTACCAGAGAGCGAGCGGGGCTGTCAAGGTGTAGGTGTTATTGTCCTCTCGATTGGTTAGTGCAGCAGTTGAATACAAGGCGATCAACCCGAAACTGCTTTGGGTTCGCTTCAAGCTGGGGTTAACAAGAGTATTCTTGTTAGTTAAGTATGCGCCAGTATCCACAGCTCTATTAAGCGAACTCGAGGAGTTTTGGGAGAGTGTCAGGGATGTTCTAGATAGCGTTAGAGGGAATGAAAAATTAATAATATGTGGCGATTTGAATCGGAACTGCGCGAAGCGGTTACGAGGGAGGGGGTGGGAGTGGTCAGTATGGTGACAAGAAAATAAATGAGACTAGAAAGCTTATATTGGAAATTTGCAAGAAAAGGATTTTTTTTGTGGCAAACACGACGTTTGAACACAAATAAATTCACATGTGTACATGGGAGCGAGCGGAAGGGAAAAATATGATTGATTTATTCCTAGTGCATCAGCGTATTCGAAGCCAAGTTATAGACACGCGAGTGTTTAGTGATTCTGAGCTGGGAACAGACCATTATCTAGTCGTTGCTAGAATAAGGGGTCTGTTTGCAGGTTGGCGCAACTACACAAGGTGTCCAAACTTGGAGTCGAATTATCGCATAAGAAACTAGAAGCTTCAAGATCCACCGATTAGAGAGGAATATCAAGAAAGAGTTTCCAAGAAGCTAGACAGCAGCGAATCTGGAAATGAAAGTATTGGAGTATGCTGGTAGAACCTTAGGGATTGTATGAAGCAGCAATAGAGGTATGTGGTAAAGGGAAAAGAGCCTTCCTTTACCAAAAACCGCGACGAATGGTGGAATGATGAAGTGGAAACTGCTATAAAAAGAAAAAAGAAAGCATGGCAGGATTATAAAGCCTNCGCAATGAAGAGGTACACAGAATGGCAGGTACTAGCGAGGATGTCACGGTGAGAATGAAGAAGAACGTGCTCAGCTGGTTTGGGCACGTCGAACGAATGAGTGATGAAAGAATGGCAAAAAAGATTTATGATGGAAAAGTGAGCGGTAAGAGAGGTAGGGGGAGACCTCGGTTGACCTTCGAAAACACAGTATCAAAGATACTGGAGGAAGGTCACGTAAAAAGCATGAGGACCCCCCGAAGGGCATGTATGAAGAGGTTGATGACAGTGGACGAGGCGAAAGAGGTATGTAGAGACCGTAGCGTTTGGCGCTCCGTTCTCTCTGACTACTCCGCAAGGGATAAAGCGTGAAGCTAAGTTAAGTTAAGTTAAGAAAAACTCCTAGTGTCAAAGCACTTGACACTTACTCTGTTTTTATTTTGTTAAACACTAAGATCTCTGGATCTACAGGTCCGACTTACTTTTTTTTGTTTTGTATAAAGCTACATTCCTCAACAATATTATAGGCTATATAACATTACGGTGTAAGTCTTAATTAGACTTAAATAACTAAATAACAATAATAATGAACACCATCTAAATGCTTTAAAGGCATGCGCTGCAAAAATAACTTTATATATGTCAGAACATTTTATAACAGAAATATTTTATTTTATTAGTTCTAAAAAAATCCGTGACACCGTATCTATCTCTTATAAATAAGTCATAATAAGGCAGTTTTTGGCAAAAAATAATTGACAATTGCAAGGAGATATTTCACCGTTTTTTTAATTGACATGGATATTGAAACTATTGATATTGAAACGAGCGCAAGTTATTCCATCATCAAGGATTTATGACGATAAGCTTCGGTTTTTATAGCATGTATAATTTAGAGTATAGTATAGTGTATAATTTAGACGTATACTTTTCGAGAAAATGTAAAATTAAAATGATTCAACGCTCTGTTTACGGCCTAGCCTAGCGGCAAGCCTAGGCTCGAGTTGACATGAAGCAGCCACGTAGTGCTTGCACTTTCTAAGAATTATGAAAACAAGTTGCTTATGATTGAATGTATTAAATATAGCATAATAAAAGTATTATAAGTGGTACGCGGTCAAAGTCGCGAGTAGGTCGTTAGTATTCTATATTTAGATAAGAATAAGAAGTCCATTCACATGTTAAAATAAACCACCTTTTTTATTACTACCGTTCCTATATAAAATAAAAGCTGTAAGCTCCTTTTCTCGGAATTCCTAGAAAAGTACGAACATTTTTGTACATTTATTGCTATTTCGATAAAATAATAAAAAAAGCTTAATACCTTATCCCGCATATTGCAGAGTAGACACAGGGAACCTGGTTTAAAGAAACTCCGTTCTCACTCTCAATTTTCAAGACATTGCTTGATGAGTACCGGACGTTTTTTTTAGCTTCACGCTGTATCCCGCACATAGCAGGACAGATAGAGAGAATTTGAGAACCTAGTGTTAACACTCCCATTAAGACACTTCCGTTCCCCATTTTCCGCCGAATTCTGAAGATATTCCTTGTTGATTGACAGAACTCGTCACTGCACTTTGCCTCGTTACCAGAGCGAGAATATAAATATATTAAATATTTCATTTCCTCGAGTGGGAATGAACACACGACCTGTCACGTTTACAGTCGCACGTTTGTGCCCCTGCACCACGACTGGGGCAGTCGTCACTAAATGGGCATATAGAATTGTGTATTCGATATAGAATTGTACAAGGCTATCTTTGTAATCCACTCTATTGTAGGATTCAAGCATCTAGGGCATCTCTGACGTATCTATTCTAAGATTGGAACTAAAATTTAAGATATTTATATTTTCATTTTGTATAGTACAATTTTAGTTTAAAATGTTGAATTTCGTATTGTCATCATATAAGATTACATTCAAATTTGAGATTACATTGTAAATAAATGATAATTATTTTTTGTGCTTAAAGGTTTTAGTGAGTTAGGCTTCTTTAAAAGTAGGGTAGGCAAAAGGAACCTAGTGATAAGACACCTCGTTCCCCATTTTGAGCCGGATTCCGGAGGAATTGCGGGTTGAGTAGTGGAACTTAACTAAACAGTTTGCTGCGACATCAGAGCGAACAAATGAAAATATTAAACATATCATTTCTTTGAGTAGGAGTCGAACCCACAACCTGTCGTGTTTACAGACACACTTTGTGCCCCTGCGCCATGACTGGTCTTAATATTTTTTTATTTTAATATCGAAACAAAAAATAAGTAATTTAGTCATTGTTCGAAGTAAGTAAAGTGGGACATTCTAGAAGCCTGTCCAAAGCGATACCTTAATAATGTCCCCATTATGTCGATGGAATAAATTATTATGTTAATTTTTATTTTAGAATATCCCTACGGTACAGTTGTTGTTTTAAGATAGAACTTTTTTAAGAATTTATAATATATTCCGTTCTTCACTGTATGTTCTATTAGAGACATTGCGTGTAGAGTGGCGGAACTCAACGCCGTGGTTTGTCTGGCTACTAGAGCCTAGATAATGGTTAAATTTGACCTGGTAGTTTGTAATTAATTAACCCTGATTCAAAACGCTTACGTTAAAAAGAGAGATAATGCATCGATTTTGTCTACGTACTTACTTTATATATTTTTCAATAATATCAATGGGTTTTATGAACGAAACGTGCATAAATAAATTCGTTCATATGCATTGCAACGCAAAGAAATTTAAGATTACAATTGAGAAATTTATTTAATTAAAGATTGGACGGAAAATGGGGAACGGAGTGTCTTAAGTTTACATTGCATACCACGCTATATGAAGATAAAAAAAAAATATTAAAAAATATTTTAAGTTAAAAAGTCCAGAAAATTAAATAATATTAAATCCATCTCGAAGTGCATCTGCAAGTTTAGATTACACAACTTTAAAGTACGAGTATAAGAACTATTTTCTAATCCTTGTTACACACTGGCTTAAAATATGGAAGAAACTGTAGCACGCGCTGTATCCCGCATTAAGAACAGTTATACTATATATATGTAGGGTTGATAGGTAGATATTGTATATGGAGATAAGCGGAGTAGCGAGCAAAGGGAGCCTGGCAACCTGATGTTCAGATACTCCGTTCCCATTAAGACACTTCCGATTCCCACTTTCCGCCGAATTGTGGAAGCATTGCGTGTTGAGTGGCGGATCTCAATGCTGGGTCTCGAGGAAATAAAAAATTCAATATTTCATTTACTCGAGCGGAAATTGGACCCATTATTAGATGCGTTTACACTGGCACGCTTATGCCTCTGCGCCACCACAGGCTTCTATGATTACTCGGTCTTTTCAAAAATATGTAACATTAAAAAAAAATCGGTTAAGTGTGAGTTAGACTCGCCCCCCGAGGCTTCCGTACCAATTTCAGGTCATAAAAGTTTATAAATTTGAGTTTACGGGCATGTGCACACAATTTGTATGAAATGAACTACAAATATAAGTTTGTAATGATTGGCTGATTGACTATATATTTTTCGGACTTTTTCCTTTATTTGTTTTATAAATTCTCAGTCCTTGCTAAATTTCCACGAAAAATACCTGTAGGTTTTGATTCCGCAGCGAATTTCATATAAAATGCAGCAAAATCGATGAGTAAATCCTAGTATCTTTTGATTGCGTTGACTTAGAAGCTTGATTTTTTTCTGTGTTTCAAAGCACCATAGACTTATATATTTGGTATTAATTTCAGCTTAAAATCTCCACACGATCTCGAGACAAATAGTCTTGACATATGGACAGACGGCGAGTAAAGTGGTCCTACAAGGATTCCGACTTTATATTTCGTGACCCTAAAAATATAACATTTTACTTTCCGCATGCATGTTTTTAACACGTGTGTTACAGCCTTACCTAAACTTATCTAACACAGTATTTTCTATAAGTTTTCATAGCAGGAACTAACCTCTTTTGCATAAAATTATACATTGCTTTTAGTATGAAAGTTTTTTGTGTTTCTTTTAAACCAAATTCCTTTACTTTTTACTTTAGGAATAATTAGACTACTGTATTATAATTTTGTAATTAAATTTTAAATGTTGTGTAGGGAAAAAAACGGCAGTAAGTTCCGCCATCTTAACACGCAATGCCTCCAGAATCCGAGTGAAATTGGGAAACGGATTTTTTTTATGGGAAAAGATAAAATTTCTCCTTTCACACTAGCAACGTAACGCTGTTAGCTTCATTTTAAATACATCCAAACTACTTATATGTTAATGTTTAAAATATATAAAATCTTTACTTACTGATATTTTTTGGAAATTTTTGGAATTTCAATATTTTTTGCTTCACACTTACCCTCTATCTACTTATTGTTTTTATTACACGGTGAGTGAGACAACTAAATGCCACATCTTGTCTTGGAGAAACGAAAAATTTTAATTTTCACAAAAAAAGCGAGAAGCTGAGAGAAAATTTACCGTAAATATATATTATATCAAAAATTTTGTTTAAAAATCAATATCTATTACCACATACTACAGCATTTACCGAAACCAACATATAAAAGGCAAAAGGCCACATAATGTAAAAACATTGCCCTAAATTCGTTGTAGGGGACCATCAGACCGCGTAATTACGAGTACGGTCAACAAAAATAGTTTATATATTTATTTTTAGCACATTTTGATTACACAGTGTGTGCGTTAGTAAATAATCGGTAATTTTTAATATAATTTATATATTGATAATAGGGTTAACTCTTTATATATACGGAAAGTAATATGATGTGTCTTACTTATCTCTAATATGTGATAGCAAGTATGATATGGCAACATTATTCTTTATGATGCAGCCATATTTGTAACTAAATTATGTAAAAGGTGATGTATATTTCTTTTGCTTTAGCAGGGTAGGCAGAGGGAGCCTATCGTTAAGACACTCCGTTCTCCACATTCCGCCGAATTCTTGAGGCATTGCGGTCCGAGTGACAGAACTCAACGCTTTGCCTCGACACCAGAGCGACGAAATGAAAATATTATATTTTACGCGGTTACAGTTACACGCTTGTACCCCTGCGACACGACTGCCCTTCATTTGCTATATTTTTAAATATTGTGTTGGAGCAGTGAAGATGAATGTTAGTGCATTGTGGAAGATTTTTTGTCTTGAATGGGACCTCGAGTAGGCTATGTGGGACTCAAGGACCGACACATATAAGGCAACCACACAACCCACCAAACCCGGTGCTCCTCCTCGACCTCCATAGGCCGGTGCTACGGGAGCCAAGAACTCTTCTACAAACCTGGCGACCTCTGAAGCCTACATCTGTGATCGCACGTTTCAGGCACTACTCCGAGATCAACAGTTTTAGTATATTTTATATTTGTAGTGTTCATTAAAATAATACGTACGTTAATTTGACTCACATAATTTGAAGATAGAAAATAACAGTAGAAAGAAAACTTTTTTTGGCTTTACCTAAGAGGAAATCTAAGATATTCAATTCACCACTCACTTAATTTTCAAACTAGTGCCAGAACTCAACGCCACATTTTGTCTAGTTACCAGAGCGAGAAAGTGGGTAATCATTAATTCCCACAACCATCGCTATTACAGATACATACTATACGTTATACGAGCTCTACTAATCAGAATACATAAATATAATGCTTCAAAATTGCTATAAACACAAATAGAAAAAAATTCTTTCTATTTGCGTTTTTAATTAAAGACAAAACAATACGAGACTTCAGGAGTTTAGAAAACAAACGAATCTAACTATTTGTTCTAATCAACTGTGTACCCGATTTTCTAGTAAAAAGGCGTATAAAAATAGGCTTTTGTCATTTGTATTTCATTTTCTTTATTTAGTGATTCATATCACGATTTCCTTGGGCAAGAAACAATTATCATGATTTTGGTGTCAATGAAACTAGTAAGCTTTTTAAAAATGACCTTGTGATCGCTAAAAAACATACGCGTCGAACATAAATCTTCCCTTTTTTTGTACGCGATTAAAAGCTTTCTATAATATAATATATTATTTTAGCTTCACACTGTATCTCGCGCATAGCAAAGAAAGCCAGGGTGAATTTGGGAGCCTAATGTTAAGTTTCCAATAACACACTTTCGCCAAATTCTGTTGGTATTGAGTGACGGAACTTATCGCCGCGCTCTTCTCGTGCCTCTTTACCAGAGCGAGTAAACCAAAATATTAAATATTACATTTCCTCCATTCGGAATCGAATCACAACTTGTTGTTATAAACATGCCACGGTTGGCCTATATAATATAAAAAAAAGAATATTTCAAATTCCAATATCACCTACACATTATATTTGACAAATAGTCCACGCGGGTATGGTAATATTTTAGAAAATATAATTTTCATATAAAATTCATTTTACCCTTATATGTACGTCCCGTGTCTCATAATAGGCTCGTATGAGCACGCGTCATATCACTTCTACTTTCTGATTAAAATCATACCATGTCATATTGAATTATTCCCTCCAAGGTAAAGTATAGTTAGAATATAAATATATTTTTAAATATGTTATTTTTAATTTTGTTAGTAACCATTGAGTTCCAAGATTTTGATTTCAGAAGACTATAGGGTCAATGTCTCTATGAGAAGAAAACTATCACATAATTTTTAGTTACGAAGTTGTTGTTCCCTCTTATTCTGTCCAGAACCAGCGTGTTACCCAGCTCTTCTTTTTCTTTTTCTTTTACCAGACCAGAAAGAAGGAAATATATTAAGCATATTTTATAATTCTCATAATTTATCCGTTAACTTACAAATGAAACTTAAATTCTTTAATTTATTTTAAAAAATATACAATCATCTTTCAATTTTCGTTGCAGTCAGTACCAGCACGTCTCATTACCGGAGACTGCGACCGCACGGTATGTGAGCATCGCGCGGTCGGCAATGTTTGAGTTCTTCTATTGATTAACATATGTACATAATGGATATATGATATTTAGTAATTTTCATAAGACAGCGTGTTCTAGACATTAAGCCCGTTTCAAAGACATTGTGTGATGGATGGCGGAACTCAACGCTGCAGTGTGTTTTCGATGGAGAAGACGAATTATAGATACATACATACACCCAGGAAGGCTATGCATCGTAGATACATATACGCAAGATAAGAATCGAATACACAACCATAGGTTACGAGACAATAAATAACTTAATAACATGTATTTTCTGATAAAAATAGTATGATAATTTATCAAAATTAGGTGCTTAGTGATGTAAAGGTGCATAATATCGTTCCACTTATATTGAGGGTGTGATTATATTTTAAATAATTATAAACTTCTCCTCTCTAGTAGACGAATCGTGCTTGATTTCCGCCAATTACAACAAATGTGGGCGAAAAATTAAAAATGGAGTGTTTTAACTCTTAGTTGCCTCTGTGTATAGCAGGGCTATGCGTGAAAGTGCGTGAAGATCAAAAAAAACTATATTTCTCTTACGTTGTAGAATAAACAGAATATTTTTGAATACTTTACAATTATAAAAATATGATAAAATGATTAGATCTACATAATAATTGTTATTTTCTCTTCAATTACGATTTATCATAAACAGAATAGATTGACTAAGGGCCTCTAAATCAGTTACGGCTATTTAAATGTAAATTGAGGACATGGTCTTCAGGGCATGCGATCGTGTAGACTTGCTACAGTTTGAATATAGTCCTACCGAGATAGTCAGAATTTATTAAAAAAATATGAAAGTTGCGTTTGTGAGGTGTAAGGGTGATGGTTGTGGATTCGATTCCCACACGGAGAAATGAATTATTTACTTTACCCCGCGCTGGTAGACAACCCTGAAACACGGTGTTGAGCTCCACCGCTCAGCAGGTTATATCATTGATTAGGGTGGAAAGTAGATAACGGAATATCTTGATACGAAGTTCTGCCTGCCTATCCTGATACGTTCAGGCTCCCACAGAAATGTTTTTTTATGTAAAATTTCAGTATCTATGTTATTTTGGAGTTACACTATTGTTGAAAGCGCTAATATCAGGAACTACTGGATGAAATTGCGTTCTGGAATTTAGTTTGAATTGGATAGTCCACTATTTCAGGAAGGCTATAGAATATATTACAACTACTCCAACGAACCCGATGCTGTCGTGGCGCAAGGGCACATGGGTAGGGCGTGTGTGTGTAACACGGCGGTTGTAGTTTCGATTCCTACTCTAAGGAATTATGATATATTAATATTTTCGCCTTCACCCTGTCACCAAGGTTAGAGCCTGGCGTTAAGTTCCGCCACTCAATACGCAATGTCTCCAAAAAATCGGCGGGAAGTGGGGAACGTGTCTTGACACAAGGTTCCCTCTGCTTCCCTGCTGTATGCGGGATACAGCGTGAAGCTCATTTATTTTTTATCTTACTAATATTATAAAGCCGAAGATTAAAGTCTAATTAAACGTGCTATTCTCAGGAACTACTATATCAAATCAAATACCGAATTAGTTCCAATATCGAAAGTATCAAGTTTACAACGTTTCCAAATCTGTAGAGGGTACACTAAATTTTGAATTGTAAATTGCTAGACGCGTATAATTCTATCAGCGTTCGAGTCAGGTGCGATATTAACATTCTATAGCAAATATCAAATCAGTGTTGCACGTCATAAACTAAAACTGGATTTAAATTTTAAATCTTAAATTATGGTATATATTAAGGCTGTGGCTGTGTGTGTGTGAGGTTCGATTCTAAGATGTTTTTTTTGGCTTCACGCTGTGTCCTGTGAGAGACCAGAGCTAAACCACTATGTTCACCACGCATTTATTATCAAGGTATTGTTTATAGACTGACGGAGCTGAAAGATACGCTTTCTTTCATGTTACCGAAGTGAGTATATAATAAGAGAAGTAGGGAGAGATCTTGGTTGATCCTTGAAAACACAGTATCAAAATATCTGGAGGAAGGTCACGTAAAAAGCATGAAGATCCCCCCGGGGGCATGTATGAAGAGGTTGATGACAGTGGACGAGGCGAAAGAGATATGTAGAGACCGTAGCCTTTGGCGCTACGTTCTCTCTGACTATCCCGCTAGGGATACAGCGTGAATCTTAGTTAAGTTACCAAAGTGACAATAACTCATTCCCCCGAGTGGATATCGTATCCACAATCTCTGCGCTTACGACGACATGTCATATGTTAAGAATTAAGAAGATAGTGAAGAAGGAAGTAACGCAAATAGAAATATGATACAAAAGATGTATCTAGGTTTACCTTGATACTTTCATCATTATCATCATCATCATCATCATCATCTTTATCTTGACACATCATCAATCAGATCAAACTTTTGAGATTGTTTTTGAAAACGAGTAAAATCATATTTTCAACTAGAATACTCTAGAACAGTAAAATAAGAAATATATAAGGTCATTATGGCGCACTGGGTGTAGGTTCAATAAAATCATTTCAATTACTTTACGTTCCGCCAATCCATACGTTTTTTTTCGCTTTTGCTTTGTAAATATTTCGTTCTTTTTTCACTCATTCTCTCGACGTGCCCAAGCAAAAGCCACGTTCTTCTAATCTATGTCTGTGTCTGTCTCCGATTTGGGCAGGATCGAAAAGCAGAGTGTCTTGACACTGTAGTCTCTAATAAATATATAACACACGTATACAATATTTTCCCATAAAGTAATATTGGTTATCAAATATTAAAATTTGTTTTGTTGTTTTTTATTAGTAAATAAATTTTTCACTGTCATTGCCTTAAAAGATATAACCCCGTAATATTCGCCGTGTAGGCGGCGTATTAAGATTAAATATGCATAAGATTTTATATTATGTCAACGTTAAAGTCACAGGCATTAAATTTTGTAATATCTCGTAAGACATACATATACGCCTACGTCTTTGCGCTGAGGCACAACATCTGCTGTAAGTTAAATAGATTTGATTCCTACTCAGGGGTATAACTATCGGTATATACACAGTTTCATGTATAAGCTCTGGTATCAAAACCATAAGCGGCGTTGGGTTCTGCCGACAACAATTAGAAATTGGGCTGCAAGTATTGAACGAAATTAAACAATGGGGAACCACACTATGCCTATCTTGTCGCGATACAGCGTGGAGCTAGATAAAAGTTAAAAAAACATACAGACAGACAAATAAACACAATTTTGAATCTTATTACATATATTGAAGTCATATCTATAATATAATCTAGTAATTACATTATACTGGTATATTGCACTTTAAAATGTGTTTTATCAATTAATTGTACTAATATTCTTAAAGAAAAATAATTCTATATTTTTAGCTTCACGCTGTATTCCGCGCATAGTAGAGTAGGCGTAGAGCTAACCTGGGAACCTACTGTTAGGTCATTCCTATTCCCCACTTTCTGCCGAATTCTGGAGGCATTACGTATTGAGTGGCGCAGCTCAACGCTTCAATAAGAAATGAAGCTATATAAATGAAATAACCGTAGTGGCGCAGGGGGATGACACCAAATAAGCTGATACTTCTGATAGCTGGTATAAATTCTATATATTATATATTTTATATGTGTATATATTTTATAGTAAGAATCATTATATAACCTCAAAACACATTTTAGAAGATTAACTCACGTCATTCAATCTATGACTGTCATGATGAAATTGAAAGTTAAATATGTTTATAAATAATTTTACTTAAAAAAATCTATCAAAATGAATTACATGGACCGATTGCCGACGGTGATAAGCTGCTGCTTCTGTTGTTTTCTACGGGCTGGCACTGTCATGATAGCAATATTCTCTTTTGTACGTATTCTTGTATTAAAGAATAGAATAGAGTAGTGTATTCTTTATTGAACATATAAAGATACATACAAAAACATAGAAACATCCTACTCTCTAACCTATCCTATTATTAACATATAGGTAAAAATTTGTGAGAATGGATGGATGTTTGTTCTTCTTTCATGGAAAATCGAAAACTTACTGAACGGATTTAGATAAATTTTACGTAATAAACAGATTATACGTCAGAGTAACATATAGGTTACGAATAATTTAAAAATATTGTATAATTTGGCTATAATACAACGATAATGCTAAGCGGGCGAAGCCGCAGGTGGTTGCTTATATCATATTAAACTATTTCTTATTTCTTCAAACGTACATTAAAAAGTAGTATTTGCTGAATGAATTATGTATCATCGTGGAACTGGAAAATGTCTTACTGAATCAATGGATGAGGGTTCAATCCTTTTTCGAGGGAATGAGTATAATTCTATAAAAAATATTTGCAAAATAAATTAGAATAAACAAAAACAAAATTAAAATGCTTAAAAACTGTGCAGTGCTGTACAGTAACTGTACTGTTAGCCCAATGGGCACTGCTGCAAAGTAGATGCCGAGCACGCAAAACATGCCTTGGCATGGCTAAGTTCTCTCTGCCTACCGTGCTTAATGCGGGATACATCGTGAAGCGAAAAAAAAACAAATATTGAACTATTTCACTCTTACCTTACAGGTATCGGGCCTCGTCTTCGCACCAAATGTGACACACACCAAAGGGTTCTGGAATATGGACCCGGTCCTCTCCTACTACAGCTCGGCTACAGAAAACACTTTACAATTCATACTGGGCGCTGTGTCGATAATGCTGTGTCTTGTCAGCGTTTTCCTCCTCGTGGGCTCTATTTGTGTATGTATTGATGTGGTTGAAAATTGTAAGTAAAAAAAAAAAATTGCAATTCCGCGACAGGTTGTGGGTTCGATGCCCACTAGAGAAAATGATTTTAAACAAAAATCGATAATCAAACGAACGTAATTTGCTTAAAAAAGGTGATATTTCTTAAGATTAAATACGGTTTTGATTTTCGTTATCCAATATATGATATTTTTCAATCAGACTAAAAAGAAAAAAAGGAGGTCTTTTCACGTATTCTATTTGCCTGGTTTCCAAAACGTGAGATGTATTTGAAAATAACAAACTAGCTTTATGTGTAGCTAAATCCTCATATTCCAGGACAGGTAGAGAGAATTCACTGTTAAGACACTCCGTTTCCCCTACACTTTGCTCAATTGTCAAGACGTTGCTTGTTGAGTGGAGGAACTCAACATCCGCGCTTTGTGCACTTGCGCTTGTTACCAGAGCGATAAAATTAACATAATTCATTCCCCCTAGTGGAAATTGAATTCTAAGCCAACTCTTTTACAATCAAACGCTTCTCCTCTACCATGGTGTGCACAAATAACATAAATATACAATAATTTTATACTTTTACAGAACATACCAATGTTAATACTGGTATACCAGTGGGGCGCCATAGTGTACAGTTTCACCGTGTTTCTTATGTTCTTTATCCTCTCCATATTTTGTTTTTTTATTCATACAAATTGTGTGATCGCTGGCGCGGTGCTTTGTGGACTGATGATAATTCAAGTATTGGGTAAATAGTTTATTGATTATATAAAATATTTATTATATACGGGGAACGGAGTGTCTTAACACTAGGTTCTCTCTGCCTGCCCTGCTATGCGGGATACAGCGTGAAGCTGATAAATTACTTGATTTGGTATAGTAATATAATACTAAATTTTTTTAGGCCGTCGTCTCATTTTTAATGACCTCGATCCTGATAATGATACAAAGCGAGAGTTGAGTTCCGCCTCAATTTCTAATTTTTACTTTGTATATTATAGGAAACGGAGTCTCTTAACTTTAGCTTCCTTCTGCGTGCGCTACTATTACATTGAAATATATACAAAATATCACCACGACTGGGAATTGAACCCACAATTATCGTCTACACTCAGACATTCGCCAAGATAACGTCAAGTGAAATATTCATGTAAAATTAAAATGTGTAATCCGTTTAAGAATGTAGATGTTAATTCATTTACGTAGCGCTCCGTAGCGCGGCTCGTAGACAGCTACGAAAGTGCTACGAATTGATTCTGTTTGAATGAGTTAGCTTTGCAGATGCTTGTATAAAAGTATAATAATTATGTTTTATGACTTCTTTGTATAAGATGTATAGAAACCGTATAACATATATGTACGCAGTGGCACAAGGATGTGACTGTAAACGAGACGTTCTTGGGTTCAATTCCCACTCAGGGTAATAATATAGGTATTTAATATTTCCACTTCCTCGTGCTACTAACATAGTTTAGCGCCGCGTTCCGCCACTGAACACGCAATGCCACGAGAATTCAGCTGAAAGTCGGAAATGGAACTGTCTTAATAAGAACGGAGTTTCTTAACACTAGGTTCCCTTTGCCTACTCTGCTTTATGGACGAGATACAGCATGAAGCATTTTTTTTGCTTCATGAATTTAATAAGATAACTGTCTGGCTATTAATGGAACGGTTGTGGGTTTGATTGTCACTAGTTGGAATGAATTATTTTTATTTTCCTCTAATAACAAGACAACGCACGTCGTTAAGTACTGCCATTCGATTTGTGATTTCTCACCTTACCCACCTAATCTGTCTATTACGCTAGGTTTTTATTTGTCTACCCTGCTAAGTGAGAAACTAAAATTACAAATAAGATCATTTTGTTCTTTTTTCTCTAACTATGCAAAAAGATTAGAGTAATTCAAAACAAAAAAAATATACAAATACTACATTTTTTTTCAAGTGGAAATCAAACCTACATTCGTTGTCTTCATCGAAGTATATGTCTAATGTTTAATAATTTATAATTTCAAACTAACTTAATTATTAGCGTTGTTTTTCTTTTCCAGTGACCATGTACTTCGTTATCGTAGCGAACAGCCTACGCATGACCCTAAAGTTTCTAACTAGCGAGAGTACTTTACCCTAAAACAAGATCCCAAAGATATCTTTAAAAAAAATCTATAATAACAATTTCAGCTCAATAAACTTGCTTTTATTTTTCAATTATTTTGTGATGCTTTTATAAGTTTGTAAATTTGTGATCCTTAGAATTGTTTTTATGATTGTGTATGTGGTAAATAAAAATGTTTTTTTTATCTAATTAATTGATGTTATACTTTTGAAACCACTGTAAGGACACGAGGTAGCGACAGTGACAGCGACGGTTCAGGGTCGGATAATACATATTTGAAATGAAATATTTATTATTTTCATTTCTTCGGAGTGTTTTAGCTCTAGGTTTTGAGGATCCCTCTGTCTTATCGTGCTTTATCCTGCACATACAAGCTAAAGAAAAAAAGAAAAAAGTTTTATTTTTACCTACCTCCCATATTTCTTGTTTTGTTTAGTTTGATTGATTCTTGAAGAACTCAATGCCGCACTTGCTCTACCAGATTTCCTGATGCAGTGACAGAGTATGTACGTGAACGCTACGTTTGTGGCTTCGATTCCCATTTGAAGAAATATTTCAATATTTTTTAATTAGTATTAATTTCTTCGCTCCAGTAACAAGATAAAACGTGGCGTTGAGTTTTGCCAGACAACAATGAACATTTCTTACAGTAGGTTCCGTCTGCTTATTATGTTATATGAGTCTGCGGGATACAGAGTAAAGCTAACACAGAATCAGGTCTTTTTTAGTTAACTGAAATAACTAAATTCGTCTATACTATTTATTGAATAAAGTAAGATTGTTTTATGCTTCTACATAAATATATTATTCAAGGAAAAAAAACAGCATATTATTTTTATAACATAATAAAAAAACTTTTTTCATTATAAGAGTTCCACATTTTGGTTGATTGTAAAGATGACTTCCTTAATACAAAATGAGAAATCTCAAAAGTTGCGGCGTTTATTTGCAATACATTCTCTAGGATTTTATAATAATTTTAAGATTGCTTAACATAGTAGGACAGTGACCAATCGTAGACGCTATGGTCCTTGGTTCGATCCTAACTGAGGGGAAAGATTTTATATGTTTCCATTTCCTCGCTTCAGTAAGTGTGAAGATGAGCTCCGTTAAGAGAACACTGATTGGATTGAATGTTGGGGCAAAAAGTGGATAACGGAGTGTCTTAGCAAGAGGATCACTCTGCCTATCTCGCTGTGAAGGAAAAGATGTGAAATTACTTTTTTTATAATAATTCGTATATGTCATATCCGCTGTTGTTTAATAAAGTCATTTATATGTGAGTGACATCCCTTTTTTAAAGGAGGATTAAACTAGACATATGCAAGTTATAGGCTTCCCTAACCTAAAGCGTAATAAAAAGAAAAGAAAGACCATATAATAATTATTTTAACAACTGCTAAGATAATAAATATCAAGTTTCTTTTGCAACCTTTTTCATTTATTTAGAAATTTGTTAATAAAATGTTTACGAGAACATCTGGCCTCTTTCAAATTTCGATCATTATTAAGATCCTCATTATCTTTGATCTCCTATATTATCTTTTTCTATTTAATTTTCTGTATTTATCTTGTATTTCTCTTATATTTATCTCAATTTTTCATTTTTGAACTCACGGTTCTCAAACGTCTGTCAAAGGGATTGACAATATCATTTACAATGTATACTTTTATATAATTTTATTTTTTTAATAAAAAATACAGCGTGAAGCTGGTTTTTATTTTAAGTGTTTTATTCAAATAAATCAAAATGTGCGAGATATTTCCCGAAGTAGAAAGTTGCTGTTTTGCAATTAGTCTTCGTGTTGGAATGCTTTTGATATCAGTTTTGGCTATAGTTAGTAAATAATTAAAATTCACTCGTCACTACGGTTTTGCCTTTAAATTGTGTATTAATATTTTTTTAAATTGAGATATATTTACAAACCTTATCGATTATTCCTGTATAGCAGGGTAGACAAGGGAAAGCTAGTGTCAGCACGCCTTACCTACCCGCCTTATTTTGAAGAAGTTGCGAGAGTGCGAAACTCAACGCCGCACTTTGTCTCACTGAGCGGAGACATTAAAATTATTTAAATATAATAATTCCACCGATTGGGTATCGAACATCCTACTATTGTACATACGTCAGATGTCACACTGCGCCATAACGGTATCTAAACTTAAGTAGCAAAAGATGTATTATAATTTTAAAAACCGGGTCATGAATTGAATTAACTATAAAGTTTATATTCTAAGAGTAACGAGTTCGTTGCAGTGTTCATAGAGTTTTACGACACTGCGTTACTTGCAGTTACATACAGGAATTCACTTATTGTCAGGCAAACGTTAAAATAGAAATACGTAACTACTACAGTTACTTAATTTGATATAGAATATCTTGGTTAGGTTGCGCAAGTAGGTTACCCACTTGCCAATTAAAATAACTCTTTAGCTCTTTTTTATTATTAATATTTTAGATAGACAAAAAAAAATTATACATTTTATATTTAGTTTCACGCCGTATCCCGCAAATAGCAGAATAGGCAGAGGGAACCTAATTTTAAGACATTGAGTGGCATTGGCGTGGCGGAACTTAACGCCGCGCTTTGGATCTTTACCAGAGGGGAGTAATTATAATATTAAATATTACATTTCCTTGAAAAAATTGTTTCCCAATTGAACCTGTCCTGTTAACAATCACACGCTTATGATCTGTGATACCTTTACTTATTATCTCAGCATAAGAAATAAAAGTCATTGATTTCTTCTAGTAAGAATCGAGCCCATAGCCATCGATTTCCAACCTATAGTAACAAAGTTAATAAATAATTACTAACATTTTCAGATGACAGGTGTTGTCAGCCTGAGTATGATTGAACAGAGATCGAATATAGATTATAATAAAGTTCACAATTTTTCACATATACATAGTAAGTTTCATTTTACAACTACTATAAAAATTTAAAAAAGAAATAGGATATCATGATCTTTCACTTTTCCGTAGGGATGTTCAGAAATCCTCTCTTAGAAGGTGAAGGGGGTTCCCCTTCACTCCCTAACATAATTACACGTCAGACAAGTTTCTGCCATTCAGGAATATATATATATATATATATATATATATATATATNTCTATTTGAATGAACTCAAAGCATATGATAATAGTTTATTTTTTATTTTTCATCCGCTGATTAGAACCTCAAGACGCGATGGATAAGCTGAACGATCTAGTCTCGTCAGGCATTAGTTGCATGTCCTGCATATTTATGATCACTGGGTTGTGCCTTTTGTACGGGTCGTTAGGAGTAAGTATACCTCAAAAAATCTTAGTAAATGTTATATAATAATATATTTAATTGTATACTAAATCCCGCACATAGAGCCAGACAGTACCTGGTGGCGCCGTGACAGCGTGTGCCACTGTAAACGCTACGGTTGTGGTTTGATTGCCACTCGAGGAAATAAGTATTTTAATTTCTGTTTACAAAGAAAAGGGCGTCATAGAGTTCCCCCATCCAATGCGCAATGTTTCCAAAATTGTACGGAAATTGGGAAATATCTTAACTCCAGGTTCCCTCTGCTTACTCTGCTATATGTGGAACATAGCATGAAGCTAGAATTTCAAAAAGTTAGTAATTCTATTTAGTTAAGTATGCATTAAGCAATTAGTTTTAGTTCAAGTAATAAATTTCACAGTACGGATTATAAGTCTAGACGTATTAAAAATTAAGTATGTATTAAAAAATACTTGACTGGTAACAACCAGCTTGAACTTGTAGTGTTGATGGAGATGAATAAAAAGTCTACTCACGATTTACACTGAGTATATTCAACACCACTTTAAAGTACATATAGTTTGAACACAAATGGTAAATCACGACACAGTTTATACAAAAGTCAACCACAAACATATATATAAAACAGAACACGATAAATACTGATTTGGAATAAAATAATAAAGAAAACAATGGAACGTATGGAAAGCGCNGGATCGAACCCACAACCAGTCGGTTTTGCAGTCACACCTCGTGCCGCTGCGCCACGACCGGCCTCCAATTGGAATTGGAATATATAAATATCAAATATTAAATAAACTATTATAATTAAATTATTACTATTATTAATATAAATGTAAATAATAGTTCCCTACAATCTATTTCAATTAAATATCAAAAGAAATTATTCTGCCTTCGTGGTTGAGGGGCACATGCATGCCTATGTTGCCTACTAAAAACGCAACGATCATAGGTTCGATTCCGAGTCACAGGAATGTATAATAATATTTAATATTTTTATTTCCTGCTCACGACGCAAAGTGTAACGTTGAGACTCAACACGCAATGCATTAAAAAATCGATGGAAGGAGAGAATCGGTAGAGTATTAATGAGAAACGGAGTGTCTTAACACTAGGTTACCAGGTACACTTCTATATGCTAAATACAGCGTGAAGCTAAAAAAATGTAATGAAAATGGAAAATATTTTTTACTATTTACTGTATATATTTTCCTGTCATTATTAAAAAAGATTAAGTTGGACTTGTTTTTTATTCTAATTATAAGCTTCAAAAATATAACAAATAAAGTCTTAGACGAGTAAAATTTATGTTAATTTTGTGGTTTTCTTTTATAAAGTCAAAAAAATATCAACAACTATCCAAGCCCAATTTAAAAAAATCTATTTTGAGTCAAAATTACGCCTATATTCTTATGCAATTTGCCAAAACAATTGCCCTGATCGAAAGTGACCTCATACTACACTGAGTCTTTATTATCATTTACTCTGTTATTTCACTTTCCACTTATTTAGAAATATTATTAATGGAAATCGACCTCATTTTTATGTCTCAAACCGTATATATATATATACGGTTTGAGACATAAAAATGAGGTCGATTTCCATTAATAATATTTCTAAATAAGTGGAAAGTGAAATAACAGAGTAAATGATAATAAAGACTCAGTGTAGTATGAGGTCACTTTCGATCAGGGCAATTGTTTTGGCAAATTGCATAAGAATATAGGCGTAATTTTGACTCAAAATAGATTTTTTTAAATTGGGCTTGGATAGTTGTTGATATTTTTTTGACTTTATAAAAGAAAACCACAAAATTAACATANATATATATATATATATATATAATCAATTTTAATAGAATAATATAAATTCTATTGATTCACATCAAAGCCTCAATTAAGTTGGGAGTATTTCACAAAATCCGAAAACCAATAAAACGATTCGTTCATCTCTTTGTCCAATTGGGGATATTGTTAGAACTTGTGCAAAGTATTTTGATCACGTTTCATATCGATGTTGACCACCGAAAGACTATTTTTGGGGTTTGTTTTTGAGTATAGACTTAAGTAAAACCTGAGTATTGCTAGTTAAAATAAAATCAGCTTCACGCTGTATCCCGCACACTGCAGGGTACGCAGAGGGAACCTGGTGTTAAGACACTCCGTTCCCCACTTTCTGCCGAATTCTGGCGGCATTGCGTGTTGAGTGGCAGAACTCAACGCCGCCCTTGTTGTCAACACCTACTCGAGTGGGGATCGAACCCACAACCAGCCGGTTTTACAGTCACACTTTGTGCCCCTGCGCCACGACTGGCCTCTAAGTATTGCTAGATACTAGTTGAAATATACTTGAAGCTGTTGCGGCGCAGCGGCACAGCGTATGACTACTGTAAACATGACAGTTGTGGGTTCGATGGTCACTCGAGGGAATGAATAATTTTTGTTTTCTCGCTCTGGTACCTAGACTAAGCGTTGACACGCGTGGGGGAGTCTTAACACGAGATTTCCTTTGCTTAACCTGCTATATGCGGGATACTGCGTGAAATAAATTTATATGTTGTGATAGCTATACTCGAAACCCAATATTTTTACTTTACTTTATTTATTTCTCTATTATGCCTTTAGGATACAGAAGGTGCAGTTCAAATATTCGTTTGGCTCACATTTTTCAACGTCGTCTTCGGGTTCTTCCTGGTGCTAGCGACGGCTTTCGAGTGTCTTGTGATGAATACGTGTATACTAAGCGGCATGGATTGGCTTTCGGGATCAGCTTTATTAGTGTTGATAGTTGCCTATTTGTTTTGTGAGTTATTTTATATTATAAGATTATATTGAGGCCGTCATAGCACAGAGGCACACGGGTGTAACTGTAACGCGACGGTTGTGGGTTCGATCCCCACTCGAGGGAATGAGTTATTATTTCCTAATATTTTAATTTCTTCGCTCTGACGCTAACATGCAATGCCTCGAAAAATTCGGCAGAAAGTGGGGAACGGAATATTTTATCGCTAGATTACACTAGTGCCTACCCTGCTGTACGCAGGATGTAGCGTGAAAAAAAATATAGTTTATAAATTGATAGCACAATTACCGTAGTACTAAATTGTAAGTGAGAGAAATTCCATTCTGTTTGATTAAAGTTTGTAGTTTATAATACATTTTAATTTAATGTTATAAGATCACATTTTCTTCGATGTATAATAAATATAAAAAGTTAATGCCCAAAAATTAAAGACATCGTGTGCGAAATGGGCGGAACTCAACGCCACATGTCATCTACCAGAGTAAGCAAATGCATCAAATAGAATCACTCCCAGATAGGATCCTCCTCATTCCTCTCACCTCATTCCTCTTATCTCCCTCTCATCTCAAGATGAACTTGTGACTCTCACTCTTATCACTTATTTATAGCCCCTGAACCTATACGCTTTAATAATTCAACACATTCTATTTTCAGTGTGGATATACTTTATATGCGTCGCAAACAGTTACGTGGTGGGCATCTACCAATAAATAGTGAATTTTCTTTTTACGAACGTAAAGCTGTACATTTTGTATTAGGATAGCTTTTTCTGCCAATAAAAGTACTAGAAGGTCTGTTTTCCTTTATTTTATTTATAAGTTTTGCTATATTTACAACTACCTCTGAAGAATAAAACGAAAACATCAATGCGAGTGAATATAGTCATGTATAAATCGCAATGCATGAAGAACTCGGCAGGAGTCTTAATGGAGAACGGAGTGCCCCAACACTAGGTTCCCAGGTTCCTACCTCTGAGATATAGCTAAGTAGTTAAGCCTAAAAAAATTTAATTTCAGACATATAAGCAATGGCATTTAAATATGAAATCTCATATTTTCGAGTCCCAAGTCATTAAACATAAATCCCCTGCGTACAATTTTAAAACAGCGGTGTTTTCTACCGACTCTATTACTTTAATTGAGCATTTACATAATTTTCTTTATGAGAAACGAATGGTCACGGCTTTTGTTTCGAAATTTTCTTGATTGTATGTATTAATTTTTTGTTATTTTTTTACCTTCACGCTATATCCCATCATGGCGCATAGGTACAAGCGCGATGGGTATGAGTTCAATTCTCGCTCGGGGCAATAAAATATTTAATATTTTCATTTTCTCGCTTGTTGTACCGTTGTACTTCGTTAAGTAAAGCGAGGCGTGGAGTTATGCCACTCAATACGCAATATCTCAAGAATTGAGTGGAAAATGGAAAACGAAGTTTTAATGGAGAACGAATTTTAATGGAGAACGAAGCTTCTTAATATCAGGTTCCCAGGTTCCTTTATAGCGTAAGGCAAATAATAAAAAATAAAACAAAATAAATCTTATATAGGCAACTTTTTGTATGCAAAGTAATTACATTAATCTAAATATACGATAATTTACTTTTCCGATCCACAAAACTTTTAAATTATGAAACAGGATTGCCGCCACATGCTCCACTAAAAGTGTTGGCCCATTAAAACTTATAGTATCAGCCCTGTACTCAGGCCTCAGGTGAATTATGTGTATACTGCTAACTTTTATATACCCAATACTACTGGCTTACCCAGGTTTCACAAAGGAAAAATATTTTTTTAGGTTAGGTATTTTAACAATATTTTTGTCTTTTTGGCAGCTTCACGTTTTTTGTCATACATAGCAGGTAAAGCAGATGGAACCTAATGATGATGATGTTAAGACACTCCATCCCATTCCACATCTTTCGCCAATTTTTTGAGCATTTCAAGCTATATCTTAACCTAGTTTTGGGGAAGATCAATGACTTCATTAATATTGCGTGGATTCGTTTCGAGCGGGCATCATGAATTTTGAAGTAGATCTAAATCGATAAATCGGATTCACTTATCTTTGGAATTTTGTACGGATATTAGAATAAAATTAGATGAGTCATGTATCTGTAAGCGGAACAGGCTGTGGGTTTCATAAAACTATAAGGTTACTGAGTGACTGACAGACTATCAGAAAATATAAATTTGGGTTGGATAGTTGGGGAGTGAAGGAGAGCAATCGATTCCCACTCGAGGAAATGAAATATTTAATATTTTAATTTATCCGTTGTGGTAGCAACGGAAAGCGCTCCGTTGAGTTTCGCCACTCAACACACGCTGCCTCCAGAAGTTGGTAGCAAACATATGGGAAAAGTGGGGAACATATGTGTCTTAATGGGAACGGAGTGTCGTAGCACTAGATTCTTTCTGCCTATCGTGCTGTATGCGTGAAGCGTGAAGCTAAAAAAGCTAAAAAAGAATGTTTCAACATAAAATGTTTACACTGTGTTATACACAATTTCCTATAAAGAAAACCAATATAAAACTATAAGGCAACTTGGGCGACATCCGCTAAGTACAGGAAATGAAGGCGAGGCTTCCGTCATACCACGGAATTAATAGGTTAGCTTCCCATGACCTACTTTGCTTACTTTCTTGTTGATATAGTTTTAAAATTCTTATGAAAAATCTTATTTTATATATATTATATTTTTTAATAATTAAATAATTATATTAAATCCATTTGCATCCGGTTCATTATGACGAGTTGAATACATATTTTAATATCAATGATTGAGGGTTCGATCCCCACCCGAGGAACAAATATTTTGTCCAAGATCTGGGAAAAAAAAAACGCCGCATTGGGTTTCATCACTCTATCAATATAACAAAAAACATTATGTTTAATGGGTTTTTATATAAATTTGCTTAAAGTACCTTCTGTTCTTTTGAGACAAGTATACATATATACATATATACATATTATTATACAGACAGTACATATTTCAATTTAAGCACATTTTAAAGGAAAATATTAAATATTTAATTTTATTGAGTAGAAATCGAACTTATAACCTGTCGCGTTTAGAATCGCACGCTTGTGCCTCTGCGCCACGACTGGCCTCACTCGACGCGCAATGTCTTGAAAATCTAGCGGTGCATGCGGAACGGAGTGTCTTTAAATTAAGAAAAATTATTTCCCAAATGAAAGTCTTTTTTTTAACTAAGCTGCAGAACTTCGTTATAATAAAAATAAGAGAATATTCAAAAAAAGCAAAACGATTTCCAATCTAATATACGAGATATGATACCGACGCTTGAAATTGCACGTAGCGTTCATAGTAGAATAATAAAAATATTTTTAAAAATAAATTGACTCCAAATACTTGTCAATTACGTAGTTATCTATATATATTATACATATCCCTTCAGAAACACTTGGATACTCCTATCTAAAAATTACTTAGCCGTTTTTAATGAAACTCATATTGTTCCCTAAGTTAGTGTCTCATTTAAGTAAAAAAAGATCACCGATACAAAAACAAAACATTTTAAATTAGTAGTTCCTAAGATAAGCTCAGTTAACCAAATAAATTTCTTAGGTTCCTAATGTTAGTTATAGATAGATATCTCTTCTTAATAAGATTTTTAATTTTATAGATAAAGATTTAGTTAGTGATATTAACTTCACAAAAATTAGCGGATTAAAATGTTTAATTTCAGTAAAATCCAATGTTATTTGTACTAAAAGGCAATTTCAATAAAAGCTTTAGATAAAATGAAATGGCAGTTGTTATATACGTACATGTACAAATAATTTCCTCATACACTTACATAAAATATATACGACGCTATGTACACTACAATCGTGGGTTCGATTCTCATTTTATCATTTCCCCTCTCTAGTAGACGAAGAGCTTCGTTTGTGTCCGCAACTCCACACGTAATATCAAAAATGCAGCTCAAAGTAGAAAACAGAGTATCTAAACACTCCCCGCCTACCCTACAATAGAGAAAAAAATGGTTTTTTCGTATAAAAACCAATTTTCAGCAAAAATCTATACAAAATTCAATTATATATGAACGTTGTTACAGCCGATATGAGTATCTAACGAGCGAATGTTACGATGTGCACGCATGAGTGGGTCCGCGCGCTTAGCGTCCCCACGTCTATATGCTTGTGCTTTACAAGGCGGTTACTGATTTTTTTATTTGTCCTTGTTAGATTTTCCTCTTTTTTGTATGAGAAAATTGTCAAAAAGACATTAAGGGAGGATTCACACTATAGTTCCTGTCACGGTTCTCCTTTCTGGAGCGATCATCCCAGCTCGTTGTTCTTCAAAAGCGAACTACTCTCGCTCCTCTCCATCTGGTGACGCTATAAGAACCATTCCAGGTAAACATCAGTTTTGTCAAAATCGAAAGAAGATCCTGGTGAAAATTTAAATTCTGTCAATACAAGTCAAAACATTAATAATTATGTTAAAATATTGTAATATTTGAACATAAGTATTTATATTTTTATTTTGCAAATTTAGCAAAAAACTTGTTAATAATTCCCCTGAATTTTTTCAAATAAGTTAATTCGCTAATTCAAATTTGTTAGCCATTGTTAAATATATAAAGTAAATAAGTATCACAAAAACGACGACGGCGTTAATATATCCTTACAAAATAAAAAAAAATCGATACCGGACACCTTGTAAGTAAGGGGACACCCGGGTTTGAACCGGGGACCTCTCGATCTGCAGTCGAATGCTCTACCACTGAGCTATATCCCCGATGTCCTAAGGTAACAAATATTAAATTAAATTTTATACATAAAATTAATATGTAACGTTTATTTTTGAGCTAAAATTTTAGGGAGCTACTTTATAGATAATTGAATATAGAGCTATGGTTGTTAGTAGTAAATCATAGATACGGGTCCATGGTTTTCGTAGAAATTTTGAAAAATGCTCTCTTAGTAGGTCGTAGTCAATTAACCTTCTAAGTCCAGCCACCTATACGGTGACCGTCGGACTCTCAGTAAAGGATTTTTTTTACATAAAAAATATTTAATATTTAATATTTTCATTTCCTTGCTCTATTAACTAGGCAAAGTGCGGAGTTTACTTCCGCCACTCAAAACGCTATGCCTTAATAATTCTGCAGAAATGATAAGTGGAAGTCTCTCAATGGGAAACACTAGGTACTCAGGTTACCTATGACTACCGTGCTATGTACAATATACGGCGGGAAGCTAAAAAAATGATATATCAAAGCAACTTTTAACATCAATTAAATCTATTTGTTAACAACGAGGAACCATCTAAAGTTGCACTTTTAAGAGTTAAACTCAAAATGTTTATAAGAAAATTTATATAGAGATTATTATGAAATTTATAGGAAGCTTTTAAGTTTAAAGTTCAATAACGATATTTTAACTTAAGCCATCTTAAGTACGTAAGCCATCTCAAGTAGTTTATGAAACACACTCAAAATTTGATATATTTTGCACATTTGAAAATCAAAGTGTGGCATTGAGTTCCGCTACTCAAACACACAATACCTTGGAAATTCGTCCGAAAGTCGGGAACAGTAAATTCCGTCTCTGATATATGCCTCCTATATGCGGGATACGGCGTTAAGCTAAAAAAAAATACAAATGCATAAAAAAAATATTATAATTAAAAAAATACTATACTAAATATATTTTAACAAACACTTATATATACCTATTATACTAATATAATTTTCAAGTAAATCCAAGATCGAACAAAACGCTGACCAAACCCCAATTACGTATCACAAATTGTCTCAACTTACGAAGCAAACACAAGCAAATGGGCAAGAACTTAATCCTATTAGCATATTAGGGCTAATGGCCGGTCTTAAATCGATCGTTATATATGTAACTAGAGGGCGCGCGCGGCTTCGCCCGCTTATTAGGAGTGAATTCTAAAAAAACCACGAAACACGTGTTCAATAAAATATTTTTAACAGTCTGAATTTAAATTTTTATAAAAATCGGTGGCAATTTAAAGATTTTTCCATATAAACTTTCAACCCCTTATTTGAACCCTTAGGGGGTGAATTCTTAAAAACCATGAAACACGTGTTCAATGAAATATTTTTAAGAGTCTGAATTTCAAATTTTATAAAAATCGGTGCCGATTTAAAAAAAATCCATACAAACTTTCAAGCCCTATTTCATCCCTTTAGGATTAAAATTTTTCAAAATCCCTTCTTAGTGGATGTCTAGATTATAAAAATAAATATATGTTCAAATTTCACGTGTCTACCATCAGCGGTTACGGCTCTGCGTGCGTCTTACCTCAGTCAGTCAGCACAAGTCCTTTTATATATATAGATTGTATATTATTGTCAAGTAATAATAATATATTTCAATAAAAAAGTGCAGCGCTGAGTTGCGTTAGTGTTACGAAAAATGGAGTGAGTTAGCACTAGGTTCCCAGACACGCCTACTCTGCTATATTCGGGATACAGCGTGAGGTTAAAAATAGTCTACATCATTGTAGATTTTTAGTCTTGCTATCTTAAATTTATTTAAAAAAATAAAAGTAACACTATTTTACTTTATTTTAATAAATTTCCACAATGTTTCACTGAGGCGACGACCTCAAGCTGAATAGATTTTAAAAAAGTAACAACTTCGCGCTGTATCCCGCACACAGCAAGGTAGGCAGACGGTGCCTAGTGTTAAGACACTCCGTTTTCCACTTCCCGCCAAATTCTAGAGGCATTGCGATTTGAGTGGCAAACTCATCGCCGCGCTTTGTCTCACTTCCTCAAGTAGGGATCGAACCCACAACCAGTCTCACACTTCTGCACTGCGCCACGACTGGCCTCCTATTCCCCCTCCTGGATGTATTATTAATATTATTGTTAAAAACACAACTATCGTAAAAAGGCACTGTTATTTAAAAATGTGCTTTAAATTGCTTCACGTTTCAAACTACACTGTACGTTCATAAGTGACACATCAAGAGTCACCCGATGATATTTCATCTAAAAGTCAATTTCCTGTATTGAGTCCGTTCGTTCGTACCGAAACGTACCGAGTTTAACTTCTACATATTAGAGAAACTGTGCAAATTGACTAATATGGTCTAAATTAATTTACTTTTTTTTTTGGAAAAATTATATTTTACTGTTTTAAAGACTTATTTTACTTGCGTACAAATGTAACATTATTTTTTTTTTTAATTTCACGTAGTAGTGATACAATCACTAGATGACTTCCCCCTAATCATCTCTCGAGTGGAGATTGAACTCACAACGCTCGCGTCTTCAGTCAAATGCTGTGAAGACCTCAATCTCTAAGCTCTGAGAAATTTAGAGAAACAATTGGAGTAAAAAGTTCTAACCGCGCTTCCGCATTACGACACTTTGTTTCACTTTCGACCTCTATTGGTGCAGTTGAGTATAAAAAATTAAACTTTTTCATCTAATTCGTGAAAGAAAGACAAATATAACTTATAATATAACTTTATTTCTGGATTGAGGCCAGTCGTGGCGCAGCGGCACGAGGTGTGACTGTAAAACCGACTGGTTGTGGGTTCGATCCCCACTCGAGGAGATGAAATATTTACTTAAATTTATATTTCCATTTCTTCGCTCTGGTGTCGAGGTTAAGCGCGGCGTTGAGT
>JAAIXJ010000134.1:197684-292427 GCA_013403705.1 Heliconius hermathena
ATATTAGTACCGTAGTACTTGATAGTTTGACTCGACCGCTGCCTTCTGAGTTCTGCACCCACCTATATAGACAGAACGACGGTCGCGACACTCGGGACGACAATACATGAACTCGTCTCGATTAATATGGTATTAAAAATATATAGTTTGTATTATTCATAATTAACTATGTTATTTATGTGTATTGCCATACATATTTTATTTTATTTATTTATTTATATTAAACTTATACCCAAGGTACATACTGTTACAAAGTGTCTTAACACTAGGTTCCCTCTGCCTACCCTGCTGTGTGCGGGATACAGCGATAAGCTGATTTAATTTAATTTTTTAATTTATTTCTGTATAGTATTTTTAGTCTCTATAATAAAATTATTCATAGACCTTCCGTAGTATTATAAATCTGCAGTCCGTTTGGTTCAACGAGCTTATCTCGGTAGCTACTAGTTCGAGTTACATTTTTTTTTGTATTGTATATTTCAATTAAACATAGGTTATATAGATTATATTAAGTTAGTAGTTGCGATAACAATTCTTAGTTATATGCATTTGTTTACGAGGACGCGGTCTCAGGTCAATGATGTCATTATTTAGTAGTAGTGTATATATAATATACATATATATAACTTATATAAGGACAGTCGTGGCGCAGGGGCACAAAGTGTGTCTGTAAAACCGCCTGGTTGTGGGTTCGAACCCCACTCGAGAAGATGAAATATTTACTTTAATTTATATTTTCATTCCTTCGCTCTAGTTTCGAAGCAAAGCACGGCGTTCTGCCACTCAACACGCAATGTCTCCAGAATTCGGCAGAAAGTGGGGAACGAAGTGTCTTAACGCTAGGTTCCCTCTGCTTACCCTGCTGTGTGCGGGATACAGCGTGAAGCTAATTTAATTTTATTTAATTTATCTTAAAAAAATATATATTATACTTTGTTTGTATTTGAAAATTTTAATACTTACATTGTATTATTATTTTCACTAGACTTAGTGGCAAAGATAATAAAAAATATATATACAAAATTATAATATTTTTATAATTGCTTTATTTAGCTTTTTATCAACTTTAGATCAATGAAATTGTATAATTCTGTCTATGAAATTGACAAAAGATAAATAACCTCCGTATAGACTCTTCCTTACCCAGCATGACACAAAATGCTCATCATGACACAAAAAAAAAACAAAACATTCAACTTATATTACACAAAATAACAGGTTACACGATACCGCCATACTTTAAACGTTATCGTTACAGTACAAAAAAATATATTTAGCAATATGGCTTTGCTTGTATTGCAAAACGTTCATGCTATATTTTAGACTCTTATATATTATACTTTTTAGATTGTATTATGTTATAGTGGCAAAGTAAAGAGACGTCTACTAATTAGAGATGATCATGGGTTCTCGTTTACGTTCATTTCACTGCATAACACCCAAATGTTAAAACTTATTAATAATGAATTTTCAATAAGACGACAGGGGCCCAAGCGTGCATCTGTACACGCGACTAGTTGTGGGTTCAATTCCCACTCGAGAAATATTTAATGTTGTCATTTCCTTGCTTTGGCAAGACCAAGCCCGGCGTTGAGCTTCATCGCTTTACATGCAATGTCTTGAATTCAAGTGAAAGAAAAACAGAGTGTCTCCACACAACGCTCTCCTCCTTCCTTGCTATATGCGGGATACAGCGTGAAGTTCAAAAAGTATATATTTATTTGATTAATAACAAGTTTGTTCTCATTTGAAGTTTTAAGAAAGCGTTTATTTTAAGTCAATTTACTCTACTGCCGTCTTGCACTCCACTCGCCAGCTAAGGACAGACGAGAATGCAATTTATAAACTTGGCCACTTAGAAAAGATAGATAGCGAAGTCTTTCTAAAAGCAATGAGATCTTAAGATAGACGTGTTGTGAAAAAGTAATTAAAGTCTTGGTTTAATTTTTTACTATGTATACATATATACATGTATGTATTTCGTTATAATATTGCACAATATATCTCTGTATAAAATCAAAATAAATCAGCTTCACGCCGTATCCCACACAACAGGGTAGGCAGAGGGAACTTAGTGTTAAGACACTCCATTCTCCACTTTCCGGCTTGTTTTTTTAAGACATTGCGTGTTAAGTGGCGGGAGTCAACGCTTTTCAAATTTTCACCAAAGATGAAAATTTTATTATAATAAATAATAATAAATTCTCGAATGAGGTTCGAACTCACTTCAAACCTCATGTAGTACGTGTATAAGGTTTGAAGGAAAATATTTGTCTTCCACTCATTTTAATCATCAAACTGACCGATGGTCAATAAAGGAATAATTGTTGGGTAATAATAATAATAAATAAGGGTAAGTTATATATAAAATTTTTTTAAATAGTTTTTTTTGCCATTATCATTAAATTCTTATTGGCATTTGTAATATTTACCAATTTTTTACTAAAGTATGTGAATAACCTTCTATAACACTAAAATTACTTTTTAATTATGCAAGACATACCTAGAAATATGACATAGCTATGAATATAAATTAGGTTTTTTTTAAATTTCGCGCTTTATCTCGCATGTAGTAGGGTAAGAAGAGCGAACCTAGTTTTAAGACATTTCGCTTAAAATTCTAAAGGCATTGCGTGTTGAGTGGCAAAACTCAACGCCGCTCTTTTCTCGACACCAGACCGAAGAAATGAAAATATTAAATATACAACATACATATACATATATCAACATATATGTACCAACTTGCCAAGTGTCAATCTAATGTAGTATCTCACAGTAGGCTATCTATATAGGCAGACCCTCTGTTTACGATGCAAACGGTCTAATTTTAACTTATCCTATAGGATTATAAATATTTAGAAGGTGTATTTTAAGTATAAATACTTTAAGTTAACATTTTGGTTGAAGCCAGTTGTGGCGCAGGGGCGGTAGGGGAGTAATAGGGTGCAGTTTTAACCTTTTAACCTTTTAGTTTTAACCTTTTGGTACGGAACCCTAAAAAGGAATTGAAAAAAAACTAAAATATCAGACTAAGTTAAATAAATAAGCTTTTTATTCAAGAACTTTCTTAATGCGACGCATGCTGCATAGGTGTAGCAGAGTAAAACTAGTATAAAGAAACTTACGTTTCATATGGTTGTGGGTGCGATTTCCACTCGGATCAATATATTTCGCCAATCAACACGTAACGTTTTGAAAATTGGGCGGAACATAGTCACCGGAGTACCTAAGCACTGGGTTCCCTCCGCCTATCTTTCTTTTTTTATAGAAACGATGAGGTCACTTTTGAAGATATCCATGTCATACTTCCTTACATGCGGAACATAGCGTGAAATAAAAAAAAATGTTAATCAAGTTAACTTTGTAATTTAATTAATTTTAGAGTAAAAAAGAATTTCTTAAATTTATCTTGTTTTATTCGAGTACATGCCATATCTAAATATTTTAATCCCTTAACATTGTAAGTCATTTTCCGATCCATTGGCTAACACACTCACCTTGGATAGTATGAAACCCTTGTTCGGTTGTGAATGATTTGCTAGAAATTGCTGAATATCTAAATTTATATGTATTTATACTTTTTTAAAGTCTGTAGAAATATTTAGTTATTGCTAAACGCTTGGAGAAGAGGCGTATGTTCAAATATGTGTTATTTTTTTCGTCTCGCTGTATCCCACAAACAGAAGGTATGCAGAGAGAACCTAATGTAAAAACACTCCTTTCCCTTTTTTTCGCCAAATTCTAGAGGCATTGCGTGTTGAGTGGCGGGACTCAACGCTGCGCGTTGCCTCTTCACCAGAGCGAAGAAATGAAAATATTAAATATTTTAAGTGGGAATCGAACAGATTTTGTGCCGGTCCGCCACGACTGGCCTCGGACCTATACCTGGCCTATATACATTTGTTCATATATTGAGACATACATTTTTAGGTGGAAATTCTTGTAACACTACATATTTAGCGGCGGGGATTAACGCCTTATATTTTTATCAGAGCATGGAACCCCTCTTAAAGATAAAGTATATATAGAAACTATTTTATCCCATAAGAAGATGCGACAAACACAAATATTGTCATACAAACTAAAACACACTCAACAAGTTACCCATAATTAAATAATATACCTCGATAAATTCCTTTGAGAGTCGAACTACGGTGTATCCTATATCACAGAGCTTTATCAGACAGCTTTATTATAACTTTGTAAATTGGTTTGTTTCAGCCAAAATTTGATTTTATATGTAATTTCAGATTTAAAATAAATTTAAAGGAGGCGGTCGTGACGCATTTGCGTGCAAATGTAATGTGGAGGTTGTGGATTCGATTCTCATCCTGAGCAATGGGTTACTTATTAATAATTAATATTTTCATTTCTTCACTCTGGTACCACAGCCAAAGTGCGGCGTTGAATTCCACCGTTTATTTAGCAGAAATTGGGGAACGAAGGTTTTTAACACTACGTTCCCTGTCTACCTGACTAACTCCTGCATGATACAGCGTGAAACTGAAAAAAAAACTATTATAAAAAAATGAAGAAGCCATCTCTCAGCTATGTTCATATAACAATATTATTGCCCATAAACACAAAGAAAGCGGGGAGTGCGCGCTAAATATTAAGGGCACTTACCAAGTTCGACGTCTGGAGACCTTCTTTATAGAAGGTATTTAGAAGTCTATACTTAGCTTCCATTATTTTAGATTGAAATGTATATTCTATTTTCTTTTTGTTATTGGATAATAATGGGGCCTCTGGGGGCTCTTGGGGCCGCCGTGGCGCAGTCAGTGATTTACTGCACAAACATTGTTAGTGAGTTCGATTCCTTCTTAATGAAATTATTTCCCTTCTAACATTCTATTAAGGCAAAACGTGGTGTTAAATTTTATTCAACGAAAAATGAGAATATGTCTCAACACAAGTTAAAGAAAGCCGACATAGAAATATTACAAAATTCCAGGTTTAAGAGACAAAACTCAAAGTTACAACACATAGTTTTGTATATAATAATAATAAGTTAAATTAGAATTTACAAATATTGCATTCAGTCAAATAGATTTTTGTTGTCTTAAAAATATAATTTCATATAATATGTTAATTTTTTTTTTTACTACGCTGTACCTCGCATATAGAAGGTAGAGGGAATCTAGTAAATTACATGCAATTTTCCGAAACTAACGCCGCGTTTTGTCTCATTACCATGAAAATGAAAATAATTGACTCCCCTGGGAATCGAACGCACAACCATCGCGTTTACCGTCAGACGACAGCCTCAAAAATATAATATATAAAATATAATTAGAAAATAAAATACAAAGATAAGCTTGTTTGCGTTTTTAAGAGAAAAAAATTATCTATTCAAAGCTCTGTAAGTTCAGAGCTTACGTTTCCTTCACGTTTATTTCCTGCACATGCATTGTATTTTCAATAGTAGAAAAGTCATATTATTAAAATTATAATTACATATATATTTTAATAATTATAATAGAAATTATACAATACTAATAGGTTGATAAGATAAGATACTCACTATTAACACGACGTTTGTGGTTCCATGCCAAAGCACAGCGTTGAGTTCCACCATTATACACATAATGTCTCGAAAATTGAAAGGAGAATCAGGAGCGTTGCGTTTTATAACTAGTTTCCCTTTGCTTATATAATCTTTATATAGTACAGAGTGAAGTAAAAAAAAAATAATAGGTATAAAAAGACACTTATACAAACTCGATTTTAAAATTAACTTATGTTTTTATATTATAGTAATATAATAAACTTTAAAAATATATACTAGATACATTTTTCAAGAGGATGAATCAATATGCTGTGATGTACTTGGGTAAAGGTCTAATTTATGTGATGTAAACGATTGCACTTGGTTCAAATCTCAACAAAGGTATAATATTCGTAATATTCCCTCAATCTCGTCCTTGTGACACAGCGGCACAGAATCTGACTACTAAATTCAACAGTTGTGGTCACGATTTCCATTTGGTAGAATAAATTATTTTCATTTGTTCCCTCTTGTAAGAATGAACCGCAGCGTTGAGTTCCGCCATTCAAACGCAATGTCGCGAAAATTGGGAGGAAAGTAGGGAGCGGAGTGTGTCAACGTTAGACAGCCTTTGCCTATTGTGCTATAAATACAAGCGGGATAAAAAATATATTATATAGAATCGAATCTGAGACTGAAATCAAATATTGTAAATACTATGATCGATACGGTATTTATAGGGTATGCAATAAATGTTAGTAATTATAATACATCGATGCTTTGGTATTTCATATCTATTCTAATCTAATATATATTATAGAGTATTGAATTCAGCAATATTAAAATATACTTATATTGTTAAGCTCAATATTACGGAGTGTCTTAACATTTGGTTCCCTCTCCTTACTCTGCTGTGTGCGGTATATAGAGTGACACTAAATTCCGTTCGTCTTCCATCGATATTACCATGCTTTTATTAGATCAAGCATTAACTGACTATATAAAAAAATGAAAGAATTTGAATTACATACACTTCTGATTGTTGTACTATCATGAAACTTGGCCTTGGCGCCTGGTCGGCTTCCAGGAGGCGTGGGTTCGAGTCCCGCTACGTTCAAATTTTTATATTATACGTTTTTTAAATAAGTATATAAATATTCTTTCGATGCAAATAATCTAAATGTTCTAAAAGCATAATTCCAAAATTGATTTTCTTGTTTCAGTAAAACTGTAAAAAAATTAAAAATCTTATTTTACTGAGACCAGTCGAAATGCAGGCAGAAGCGTGCAACTGTAAACACGACAGTTTGTTGTTCAATTCTCCCTCGAGAAAATGAAATATTTAACTATTTTCATTTCCTCATTGTGGTAACGAGGCAAAATGCTGCGCTTGGTTCCACCACTCAACACACTATGCCTTCAGAATTCGGCGGAAAGTGGGGAACGTAGTGTTTTAATGGGAACAAAGTGTCTTAACACTAGATTCCCAGGTTCTCTCTGCCTGTGCGGAATACAGCATGAAACTAAAAAAAAGACTTATTTTATATATTTTGTGTTTTCTTTCCTATAACAACTAGTAAAACTGTTACTAGAAGAAAAATAAAACGTAGACAATGAATAGGCTTCTATTCTATTCTATATACATGAATCTAAAATATATTTTCAAGAGAATACATTCAGCAACTATACAAAATCATGATATCACACATCAACTTACTACTAACTTTATTGTAAACTTTATACGCTTGCTTAACTTTTGCGGTGTAAATCACCTTGGTAGTCTAGAAGTTTATATAGAATAGATAACTGTTAGAGTCAATTGTAGAATAAATGCTTTGTGTACTAGATAAAAAAAAACAGCTTCACGCTGTAACCCACACACAGCAGGGTAGGCGGAGGGATCCTAGTGTTAAGACATTCCACTTTCTGCCGAATTCTGGAGGCATTGCGTGTTGAGTGGCAGAACTCAACGCCGCGCTTTGTCTCGATACCAGAGCGAAGAAATAGAAATATAAATTAAAGTAAATATTAATCTCCTCGAGTGGGGATCGAACCCACAATCAGTCGGTTTTACAGCCACACTTTATGCCGCTGCGCCACGAAGTTTCGCAGCGGCATAAAGTGGACGAAGATCGGAAGTATTTAAAATTATTCATTCGTTCCAATGGGATATAAATCCACAACTATCGCGTTAACAAGCGGTCGCTGTCTCACTACGAAACAACGGCGAATAATATTTTAACCGATTTGTAACTGGTGCAAATTAATACAAGTCTCAATTTTATACATATATTAGCTTCACGCATATTTTGAATATTGCGATGTAGAGCAACTACAATTTTTTGAGTCTTTGAGCTCCACTACTCGATACGCAATGCCTCTAGAATTCGGAGTTCGGAGAAATAGAGTGTCTTAACCCTAGTTTCCCTCTGCCTACCCTGCTGTGTACGGGATACAGCGTGATGCTTAAAAAATATTTCCTTCATATCTTCTGTATAAATGGAGTATTTCAACTTTTTATCAATAATGATAAAAAAATGTATTAAAAACATCGACAAGTGAAATTTAATAAAAGGCACAGACACACAAATGCCGAACAAAAGCCAACCTGCTCTTAGATTGTTATCGATAAAGAAATGAAACTGGAGTAGCCCAAACGAAAGACTTGCATTTTATTCTTATATCTTTACAAATTTTATAAAAATCTGGGGCCGATGGATTAGCGTGTATACTAGAAAATAAACGAAAACACGATTATATTTCAAATATTAATAAGTCGAGGCCATCCTGGCGCAGTGGCATAAGACTACACGCGTAAAAGCGAGGCCTGGGTAGGACTAACATGTCAAAGAACATGAGAAAAAAGGGCGGAGTTGTATTCAACAAGCAATGAACTGTCTTAACACTAGGTTCCGTCTCCTACTCTGCTAAATGCGGGATATAGCGTGAAGCTGATAAAATAATGTTGCAGGCTTCATAAGCAAATTTACAATGTACTTACACTCGCCTTGACTGTTCGAGCTCAATATACCTAAGCAAATACAATCTAATTAAATATCGTCTTTTATACAATTTCCTTTAAATAAAATATATTACTGAACCTGCATCTCGTTACAAACGTGATGGTTGTGAGTTCGCACTCTAAATTAAATTATTTTCTTTTCCCTGCAACGTTTCGAATTAAAACTAGCAATTTGAGAATAGAGTGTCATAACATTAAGTTCCTTCTGTACACCTTGCTCCATGGAAAAATGCAGGAAATTACGAATCTAGAACTACCTTCATCACGGCAAGACAAAAACCGAGATATTTTTTTAACCAAGACATTTATGTCGCCCGTCTGTCCATCATAATAAGATTTCAAACGTAAGTCATCCGCAAATTATCCTCGATTACTGTCGCTCTGTTTCACAATACACCAGCTAATGTACCGCGAGCGATAGCTTTCGGTACGAAACTTCTGAAATTATAATTGCGCCAATTTAGAATCTGATTGTGGTTTGTGGGATCGAAAGGTAAGACAGTTGTTTTTTTTTTTATGGAAAAAGACGAGTGTACTGGTCACCTAATGGTGAGTGATCACCGCCGCCCACGACCCCCTGTAACACAAAAAGAACTATAGATGCGTTGCCGGCTTTAATGGTGGAGATAGACGTGATTTTTGAAGTTGTGTGATGCGCGGAAAGAAGTTCCTACGAAACAGTACAGTAGTGGAGTGCCACGCATCCAGATGGTGTGGATGGTACTTGAGTTTGTGACGTACTACAGAAAATTCGGCAACAGGTAATAGGTCAAACAGTTTTACAGAACACTCCCCATTATAAATGCAGTAGAGAATGCACAGCGAGGAGTTATCTCTACGCAAAGCCAATGTGTCAAGCCCTGCACCGATCATTGGGACCCCAACGATTCGAACGGCTCTACGTTATATGCAATCAAATGGGTCAAGCTTGTTATATAAGTCATATAATTAGAGCCTGCTAGATCATAGTTAAAAAGTACCCAATGCTATGAATTTGATCGTCATTTAGACGTTAATAATTAACGAACGATCATTAAACAGCCTAACAAATAATATCTCTTTTGAGTATCAATAATGAAGGTCTCTGTCCACGTTGATATTATTATGGTAGGAAAAAAAGAAGGCCGTCGCCGCAGCGGCACAAGTTTGTGACTGTAATGCGACGGTTGTGGATTCGATATCCACTCTTGAAAAATCGGCGGATAGTGAGGAGCAGAGTGTCTTAACATTAAGTTTTCACTTCTCTCTGCCTACTCTGCTATATGCGGAGTACAGCGTGAAGCTGCAAAAAAGCTAATAAACTACAGAACTTCAGTAAAGGGCTTTCAAACACGATCTAGATTATCTAAAGAAGTAAAAAAATCTACTTAGAAACGTTTTTTAAAAGGCACTTTCTATACAATAAAGCTCGGCGATAAAAAGCTTGTTGTATTATATTCTGTCCCGTTCTTTTCTATCAGTGTTTTTGCATATTTGTCTCGCTCACATCGCATATTGCTAGAACTACGCTGTTGAGTTTAGAACAATAGCGTGTGTGTTGACTATTTTATAAGTCTTCGATATTTTTCAGATTTTTTTCTAAGTAATGTGAAAATATATAAAATATTTTAAAAATATTTTAAATGTATTTATTTTTGTTGGATATAAAGTGTATAATTTGATTATTTGAGTATATTTTTTATGTTCGGCCTTGCCAAAATATATTATGTCTTATCGGGGACACAAGCGCCACCTAGCAGCACTCGATAGAGTACCTGCTGCGTCACCTATCAATATGAAATTGACGAGTCAAATTGGTCAGTATTTCCTAGGCAGGCGGCGAGCGCTACGCATTTGAGTTCAGTACTAATACAATTCACAATCAAAGCGCATAGTGTTAGTTAACCACAAGCTAACTGTGTCGACTTTCTAAAGGACCTTCTATATACAGGGTGGAAGTGTCAGCACCACTTTAAATGAAACCACAGTTTTAGCTGATCTATATAAGCCTAATACAATTTTAAAAAATATTTTTTTCCCAAAAATGAACAAGTTATTTTTTCAAACTAAATAAATAATAAAATTATCGTTGCAAAATAATACGCCATTTGTCGATAACGGCGCACACACACATAAACCTATCAAAGGGATTCGCATTCCGAAATCAAGTCGTATGTATTGCCGGCAAATTTCAAAGTTGTTTAACCTTTAGTAGTATTTTGTAGTAGTATGCTTTTACGTTATTGGTATCTATGCGTTACTGCGTCACACGAAATACAGGTATGGATAAACATCGTGAAATGAAAAAAAAATCCTACGTCTAAACTATTGAGGTATCTTGATTAATTTCTTTAGGTATGGGCTTAAAATATTTTACCCTATATGCAGTTCTCGTAAAAGGAGCGCTGACACTTCCACCCTGTATACTCGTAAATATAGGTATATTTTTCACTGATAAATTTTCAATATATTGCTCGTCCAATGGCGAACCTCAGCCGCACTTTGTCTACTAGAATAAATGTATTATATTCGTCTTCGTCCCCGAGTCGTTACAGAACCTACACCAAACAAAATCCAACAGTTTTCCCACTGCACTACGATAGCCTTACATTCTCTATATTATACGACTTAATTCAATACCCTTAAGAGATGCTTTAGAAATGTATTTTCCTAAGACGCCAAAGCAACACTATTCATCTAGCTCCCAGCGGATATTAGAACTACTGCATCCGTCACATTTAACTGAATATATATGTAAATATACTTATTTTGTACGTACTTTAGAATCGGTTGACTTTGAAATATTATTGGATTTTTTTAATATATTTTACGGCATCGTGGTGCAGTGCGACTAAAGGCATATACATATATTTTTATTATTATTCTTAATAAGTGCATATACATATATTTTTTGTATTTGAATATACTATAATAAATATATTTTTTCATGTAGCCTTAACTCATACTTAATTTAATTATAATCGAAACCTAATATGAACTATTTAACTCATAACTTAAAAAAACATGTACCGATCATTAATTTACATGATATTGGGTCCGACTTAAAGGAATGATCAAATTTACATCCAAAAACATTTTAGTTTCCTTCTTAAGCCCCATAATTTGAATGAAAAAATAAATGTAAATTACAAAAAATTTTATCACACTGTTCGTTTTTTTTTAACTAAAAAGTGTTTGACCGAGACTTTAAAAACTATAAAAACTTTTGCGGCGGAATTCAGAATAGTTCCTCTGATAAAAGACTTGGCAAGTATACACGTACTTCACTTCAATAAAGCTTGTTATAAAGACACATATGATACAAATGGAAATATAAATTTAAGAAAATGTTTCAACTTCTCGAGTGGGGATCGAACCCACAACCAGTCGGTTTTACAGTCACACCTCGTGCCACTGCGCCACTAGGCCGGTCGTGGCGCAGCGGCACGAGGCCTCATATAACATAATACATGTTATATTACATCATCGTAGCTTAATGAGACACTGTCTATTTGTACATTTGGTGGTCGTGGGTTAGATGCCCACGGGGGAAATATATTATATTTGAGCAGAGCGCACATTAGCATTACGCATTTATTTGTTTTTCAGCTTCACGCTATATCCTTCATGCAGGTAGGCAGAGGGAGCCTAGTGTTAGGACACTCCGCTCCCCCTTTTCCGATGAATTCTAGGGGCATTGTGTGTTGAGTATTTGCCTCGTCACCAGAGCGAGGAAATGAATGAATATTATATTCACCGAGTGAGAATCGAACCCACAACCATCCCGTTTACAATTAGAGGTTGCCACGTTTACCTCGTATACCGTTGACAAAGTAATTAAAAAAATAAGTTTATTTCTATTTTGTTGTTGTCACCTAATATATTAGTAATACCGATAAAGAGTTTAAGATAAGACTAACATTGCTAATTTGCGCAAAACAAAAAATATTATTTCTACATAAGCCAACATATGTGAAAAATATATTTTAGCATTTACAAAAGATGAATTATCCACTTAAATACAAAATAAAAAGTGTATTTTAAAACTAAAAGCAAAAGATCTGAAGGGGACACCCGGGTTTGAACCGGGGACCTCTCGATCTGCAGTCGAATGCTCTACCACTGAGCTATATCCCCGTTGCAACGGTATAACAAATATTAATATTTATTTATAATAATTTATTCTCTCAAAAAATGAGTCATTTATATAATTCCGTAGCTAATCAGCTTAAAAAACTAATTTAAATTAAATCACTACCTAATAGAGGCAAGGGAAGACCTCGGGTAATCTTCATAAATAGTATCAATGATATTGGAGGAAACATTGAGGAACCCCGGAGGACCTTTCATCAACAATGGAAGGAGCGACAGAGTATTCAGAAGCTTGGCGTTCCTGGTGCTGACTATCACGCTGGGGAGATTATTTATTTATTAATTTATTAGATCTACTAGTGATATAGAAATGCAAAATAAAACTTAAGACTAAATGCACCATCTTTTAAAGTGGATACAGGATGTCATATTATACAAAAAATTATAAATTTTACGGTTTTAATTATTTTAGTTGTTTACAATTTCAGTATACAGAACAAAATTTAAGTTAATAAAACTAACTAACACGAAACAGATTAAATATGTATTACATAAAATGTGACATTAAAAATAAATAACTTTTGTCTCATAATGAAAATATTTACAATGAAAAAAAAATCCCTTAAATTTGGATAGGTACCAGGCACTACTTTGAGTTTGCACAAATTTACCTGTCATCAAAGAAATGCAGGTTTGATGAGGTTACCCTGCAATAAAGTAAACTTTTTCCCCTAATATATGGCGTAGCTCCCGACTCAGGGGTTTCGTTTCCCACTAAAACCTAAACCAATTACGATCATAAGTTAAATTAAGAAAAATAGTTATTAGATATTCTTTTAAATACTCAATAATATTCAAAAAATATCAACCAATCATCTCAATCTCTAATCTCATTTTTAAATATTTGTAAGTTCTTTTTGCCAAAAATCGTAACAAAAAAACATCTAAAAAGGGGACACCCGGGTTTGAACCGGGGACCTCTCGATCTGCAGTCGAATGCTCTACCACTGAGCTATATCCCCGATGCATTCTACTGCTTAAATTTATCTATATAGATTGGTCCAAAATGATTCATTTAAGCTTATAAGTCATAGGTGAAACTTTAAAGATCTGCTCACACTTTATATAACAAGGGTAAAAAAACTAGTTTTACCATATTTGGTTATCCTATATTTGGTAATCAATATAATTGTAGGTGTTATTTGTTTTGTTTGTTTTATATGATCTTTCAATCTTTGACTATAGATACATAGATATATTTAATAACTACGAAGACTTGACAAGAATTATATGGTTACACTTAATCATCTTTTAATTTAACATAAATAATATTGAGGCCGTCGTGGCGCAGAGGCACATCATGTAGACTGGAAGTGCAATGGTAGTGGGATCAAATTGAGGATATAAATTGTTTTCGTTTTCTTGCTCTGGCAACAAGACAAAGTACGGCGATAAAATTCGCCGTTCAACAAGTAAAATTAAAATTAAATTAAATGAGCTTCACGCTGTATCCCGCTATCCCGCACACAGCAGGGTAGGGAGAGGAAACCCACTGTAAAGACACTCCGTTCCCCATTTTCCACCTAATTCTGGAGGCAATGCGTGTTTAGTGGCGGAACTCAACGCCGTGCTTTGTTTCGACACTAGAACGAAAAAATGGAAATATACATTTAAATAAATATTTCATTTACTCGATTAGGGATCGAATCCACAACCAGTCGCGTTTACAGTCACACCTTGCGCCTCTGCGCCACGACTGGCCTCGCTCAACAAGTAATGTCTTAAAAACTCAACAACTCAGCAGAAAGTTTACCAGGATTACCTGTTTCGTATAGCAGGGTAGGTAGAGAGATTTAATTAAATTTTAGTGTTAATACTCTCCGTTTCCACTTTCCGCTAAATTTCGAGAAATTTTGTATTGAGAGGCGAAATCCGAAGCTAAAGGAAATATGATATATAAAATGAGATAAAAAAGGATATGACGTCATAAATTACTATTCTTATCAGTTATGAAATATGAAATTAGAATAACGTTTATATATTACTTAAATAATTTGTAAATTGCAACTAAAATATATATTATTTATAGAATAAGCATGTTTAATGCAAAATTGTACGTTAAGGTTGTAAGTTTATAATCTATAGATTCAAAATATAGATTTATTTAAAAAGAATTTGTAGAGTTTCGCCACCTGATGCAATACGGTTTCAAGTGAACAAAAATGTAAATTGAGGTCATTTGGCAGCACCTGAATATAAGCACGGTTGTTGTGAATTCGATTTCGAGGCTATGGCTTATTTACATTGTCACGAAATCGAGCTTAGCATATCAAGCATATTTCATTTAAAATGTACTTCTAACGGTTCCTCACTTTGTTACTAACTAGTTACTAGTTAAAAACGCGGCGTTGAATACCGCCAGTCGATATCTTAACACACAATTCAGTCAGCAGGAAATGGGGAACGGAGCGTTTTAACATTAAGATCTCACGTTCCCTCATTCTATCCTGTTTCATGCAGGATACAGCGTGAAGCTAAAATAAATTTTTTCATTTGTTATTAATAAAAAAGTATAATAAACATTACCTTTTAAAGCCTACCAGGTCTTTTACATTCTGATTTATTTACCTATTTAAGCCAAAATAAAACGTAATATAAAATGAAATATATTTAAAACTTAGATGAATGGCTTGTAAATAAATTGTAGAAGAGCAAATTTAGTAGAAACTGTACGCCAGTTATATAGGAGCGGGTCTACGTGAGCTGAAAATTGAATATTTTTATTTGAAAATTTTCCTTGTAGCAGTGGAAAGCTACTTTTCATTGAAAAATAGGTGTATTTTGTATATAATTTATTTGAATCTTTATGTTTGAAGTTTATTGGAACCTTCAAGATAGTCAGAAGGAAATTAGTGTTAAGACTCTCCGTTCTCCACGCATCATCCAGTTTTTAAGACATCGCATTTAGTTAGTTTGGGACACTGAATTGGAGATGTAAATACCGTTTTAATTAAAGAAAATTTTATATATATATATATTTTTTTCCTAAGTGTGGAATCACACTTTTAGTGAGTAATAAAGTACTAAAAGATCGTTTATTTTTTTTACACACTATATGTGGTGTTCAAGTGGTACACTTGGTCCTCACGTGAGAATATAGCGTCAAGATACTCCGTCTTCCGCTTTCCAGGAATTCGCGACAAATTGATATCAGTCTGAATAAAAAATTAAATGCACATATTTTTTTGTTTATTAAATTACTTACTAATAATATTATAGCAGTTTACTTTAGGTTGGATGAACTGACTTATAATTTTGATTGAAGTGCCATCGGGGATATAGCTCAGTGGTAGAGCATTCGACTGCAGATCGAGAGGTCCCCGGTTCAAACCCGGGTGTCCCCTAACAGTATTTTTCTTTATATTCATAATATATATTTTTAATTTTTATTAAAAATAATTATAAGTACTTTTTTATATTTTAACTTTAAAAAAATCTTTAAATATAATACTAAATTTTTTTTTACATCATTCAAAGTATTCACGCATTATGAAAAAAATATTTACGTAGTAATAAATTATAAGAAACGCTTGTAATACAGTCTCGAATTTGTGTAGCAGCACAGTATACATGAAGGTTCTAGGTTCGATTCTCACTTGGGGTAATAAATCATTTTCATTCTGTTGCTTTGGTGACAAGAGAAAGTGCACATATTCGTTTTTGGCTGGTAATCTTCAATATGAATAATGTGAATATAAAAATCGATGTAAGGTACCAATAAGGTAACGTTCCAATATCAGCACGTGTTCCGCATGTTAGATATTGTGAACCATTTCAATATTCTGAGTTATCTATTTTGTTGAATATCTTCATATTTTGATATAAATCTTGATTTTTTAAAGTTTATCTCATTAATGGAACAAGAAAGTATATATGAAAAGAATAATAAATCAGATAGTAGACATTTAATATTTATACGATTTAAAATTTAAAATTTATTAAAAAAATGTACAAAACGAAATATTTTTTTTTCTAGATTTCAACGTTTTTTGTTTACGATGTATTTGTATTTTTCAAATCAAGTCCTTTTATTTGATATCTATATTAGGTGGCTTGTGCATAAATTCGTATAAAATGTCAGCATGTTGCATAAACAATAATATTGTATATTTATGAAATATTTATTTACATTTATATTTTCATTTGTTCGCTTTGGTGTCGAGGGAAAAGCCCGGCGTTGAGTTCCGCCACTCAACACACAATGCCTCCAGAAATTGGTGAAAAGTGGAGAACGGAGTGTCTTAACACTAGGTTCCCTCTGCCTACCCTGCTGTGTGCGGGATACAGCGTGAAGCTGAAAAAAAAAAACAATATTGTAAGTTATTTCATTTTCACAGAACTAAACTCGTAATCTAAATTTCAGCTCAATCGAACACTGAGATGTGGGTCAAATTGAGCTTTCAAGATTTCACATAGGTACCCTAACAAGGCAAATAAATCCAAAAAGTCGTAAAAGTAAAAATTGTTGTTTTTTAAAAAATATATATATTACTTAAGAACTATCCCTAAAAGCACGTTCAAAACAAATTTCCAACCCGTTTCCCCTTTATTTTTTCACTAATACTAACATCATAAAGGGCGTTCAGTCACAATCGTGTCAAAGTACAGCTTCGATTCAATCGGGAAGGTTTACACACGTATGTTGAATACTAATAGGCTTTATATTCTGATTTAGTGATGTTGTTATAGAGAATCGATTTAAATATATTTTCAAATATTGTATGGCAAAACTAAAGTATGCTAAAAAACTATTTATATGTTATTTATAGCTATTATTTGAGAAGAAATAACTTAGTAAATTAATGTATTTGTATTATAAAACCGTAAAAGGCGCTCAAAACGAGTGTTTTAATTTTCGTTAATTAGCAATTTTGTTTATTATTACATTATTGTATTAAATAGTAACAATAGACTATTTATTAGACGTTTTTGTTCGACTAAGTCTTAGTGCCATTTCGAAAAATAGAATATTTTCAATAAACGGAACGTCTTTGGGGACACTGGGACACACAAATGAATAACAAGGCGGTCCCATGTAAAACGGATTGTCTGATCAATGTGTGTGCATTTTGTGTACAATTCTATGTATTTACTATAAGCTATTTTTTCATATATGTCACCGTAAGATTACAAAAACCGTTAGTTATACCGTTATAATATTTTGCGCGATATTGTAATCTATCGATACATTGTTAACTCTTTAGAAGCTGACCCTGATTGGTCGCTTTTACAGCTAAATCGACCAATACTTATTGTGTCCACAAAGCTAAGAATCTAAAAAGGTGTTAATAAAATGACTCTTTATTTATTATGTGATATAAAGTATGTTGACTTGAGAATATTGTTTTTTATATATTCGAAAATTTAAATATAAACAATTAAGAATTAAAATACACTGTGACTTTGGTGTTTATGTACTATTAGTTATTTTTAAATTTTCGTCGGTCTATTGCCGACTCCGGGGCCTTAAGTCCGGGGCCTCGGCAAGGCCAGCACTTACAGAGCACCGTGAGGTTTTAATGGGTAATGAGGACGGACAAGACAATAGCTCACACTGTCAAAAAGTTATCAGATCTCATGTAGGCCCAAGTTTCTATCTTCTTTATTTCTTAAAATCTAGATATGATACGTGTTTTTATTACATATATCAAGAAGTTCTAGTCCATATCAATTTTCAGACATGCATCAAAATTTTCCATCCCTTTTTTTATCGCTTGGGAAATGCATTTACGCTTACACGGAAGACAAGTGCCTTACGGATGAGCGGTACTGTGGGACTCACCGGTGAAACCGATCCTACCCGCTAAACCCCAGCGGAAACCCTCTCCACCAAACTGAGACGCCGCAGGATCGCTCGCGCATATTACTAGGACGCCTCGGTGGAAGGCCCACTTATTGCGGGGCCACTGTCGCTTTCAGGGTGTCAAGGGCACCCGCAGCCTCAATGACTTGCGGCAGGATCACTATGACCCTCCCGCTGTAGCTCCTCTTGGGTAGGGGGAGTTGAAGATGCGCATACCTCCTTCTTCTATCCCCTGGCCTACGGCGACGGAGCGAGTCTGCATTAGCGCTGGACTCCCGCACCCGCTCCGCCTCCTTCAGTGCGATTACTGATTCGCAGAAGGAGACCATTGCAGATCAGTTCCTCTCACTGTTCAGCATGGCTCCCACCACACTGGACAGTTAGAGGTCCCTACCCACTTCAGCCATTTAAAATTTTCAATTCCTAGTTTAAGCGATAAGGGGGTAAAAAAAGAGCCCAGCCTGGGCTGGGTAAATATGAAATATAAAATTATCAACAAATTTTAAAACTGAATTATCGAAAGAAAGAAAAAAACAAAATTGTTACGAAACATCGTTAAACAACCAAGCACATCACTACATTTCCGTGTACTTTCCTGTAACAAAAAGGGCAAATGTAATCATTGCTTGCTGCCTCACGTTCACATAATAGCGGGTTGAATGACAGGTGAGATTGGAACACGGGGCCCTTGTAATAATATGTTTGGATAATTGTCGTGTTAGCTACTGGTCTTTAAAGGATCTGAAGTTTAGTGATAAGATAATTAATAAAAAATATATAGCTTTTTTTCCTTTTTTTGCTTTACGCTTTTTCTCATATTTAGTGGAGCGACAAACGGTACGGTCTCTGCATACTTCTTTAACCTCGTCCTATCTCAACTCGCACATGTCCTCATGACCTTCGCTTTTATTTTAAGTACCTAAATAGATCTATTGACTTTTAAAATAGGTGCTAAAAATATAATAACCGATGACGACATTAAAATTGTAAAAGCGATAGGTTGTGGGTTCGATTCCCACTCGTAGAAATGATTTATTTAATACTTTTATTTGCTCTCTCTGTTGACAAGGCAAGGCGCAGCGTTGAGTTCCGCAACTCAATATGCTAGACTTTCAGAATTCGGCAGAAAGTGGGAAACGGAAATGTTTACTACTAGGTTCAAAGGTTCTTTTTGCCTACCTTACATTGTGCGGAACAGTGCGAAGCTAAAAAAATAATAAAACGAAGATTTGTGACGACTGAATCGACATCCGTCGTATTCGGTTTTGATTACTGAGTTTTAAGAGTTATCTATTAGAAGATTTAAACACAGAAGTATGTCTAAGCATTTAAATTGTCTTTTATTTATTTGATTTTATAAATTTCACAACCTACTAGATTCTAAGAAAATAAAACTATTTTAGTAATTAATTATTAATTTTTTATTACAAAAAATAATACGAAAACCAAAATGAAAAATATCGTAAAACATAAATTAGTTAATCGAAACATAATTACAAAAGTCTTAACCTAATGGCACTAATAATACAAATGAAATACAATAATAGCTTTTATAAGTAGAAAAGAAATATGTTAAGAAATATTTTATGACTTTTACTTTTTATAACTATTTAATTAAAAAGAGGTATATTTTTATGAATTACACAAGTGAAGATAGTTTTTCATTAAAACGATTCCTTTTATCGATAAACCACACATTTACATTTTTTTATAATATATTTGCACTGGATACATAAAAACAAAATTACATAGAAGGTTGTTTTTTTTATTTTTAATAGAAAAAATAAAATGAAAAACTCTGTTTTCTACTACGATTTTGATTAATTTCGTTACCAGTGCAATAAACTATAAAAAAATCAACAAATAATACTTGTCATACAACAATGCAATACTGAAATAAGTGCCAAAAGAGATTTGCCACAACACAATTAAAAAAATGTCATTTCTAGGTGTATCTATTAAAAAAATTGAGCTTATTCAAGTTAAAAAAAATATTTTGCTTATATCATCATTAAATGGACGAATTGAAAAATTATATAATAAGTGTATATTTGTTTAATTAACATTTAACAATATAATGCTATGTAAGAACCAGAAAAATACCTAATATATATATATATATATATATATATATATATATATATATATATATTATATAATATCATAAAATGGACGGATATCATTAATCATTTAGCCTTACTTAACAACTAAATTCTTTTATTAATACTTTAACAATTACATAGTATATAATATATAAAATTACTTTATCATTATAATGAAGGGAAAAAGTCCAATTTCATTTTGAATCACATTGTAAAAGAAAAGTCAGGCTGTCTATGAGAAAGATATTCTAGATTCTATAGAGGACAGTCGTCAACAGTCGTGACGCGGGAACATAAGTGTGCGAATTTAAACGTGACAGTTTATAGGTTCGATTCCCACTCGACGAATTGAAATAATTTATGTCTCTGGTAATGAGACAAAGCGTAGCGTTGAGTTTCGCCACTCAACACACAATGCCTAAAGAATTCGGCAGAAAGTAGGCAATGGAAGTGTCTTGTGCGAAGAAGAACGGAGTCTTTTTAACCTAGGTTCCAAGGTTCCCTCTGGCTACCCTGCTATGTGCGGTATACAGCGTCAAATTTTCATGCATTGAATATATTTTTATAAAACTAACTTTAACCTGTAGCTTCGCATCATTGATTAAATGGGAAAAAAACTAATAGCACAAATAGACTACGATACTGTGATACACGCTACACTGTGTATACATCGAGTATCTCTAAGTGTCTAGTGTAGTTGAAAAGTTTTCGCACCAGTTCTCTTCCGAACGGTTCGGATACAATTTTGATGCATTTATAACGAGACACTACTTACATACAAAATCCGTACAAGTGTAAACAGTGCAGACATTAATATCTGACTAAATGTCGAAATTTCTGTCGTAGTCTATTCGTATAATACCATAAGTTATATGTATGACACATGACACGTTCTAAGTGCCGGAAATAACTATAACCACAGGTACAGTAGCTTACATCGAAACTATTAAATAGACTGTCCAACAATCGATTTTACATCACTTGATATTTCAACAAAAAATTTGAAAAATAAAGCTAAACAATGAATCCTTTCATACAATTTCATACATATGTTTACCTAAATTAGGTATTTTTTACCTTAAACATGCAAATTATGTAGATGATTGAGCATTTTTCTATCACTTTCATATAATAAATATGGAATGTATCAGATCTCTTATACAGAATATTTGAAGTATAGTCGACGAGTCGTGGCCGCCGTGAAGAAGACAATAATCAAAAGTAAAAAAAAACTTGAAATCAAATCAACATTCTCCGCTCGTTTCAGTGCGGCCACGACTTATCAACCATACTGCAAATAGATTTTCTGTGTTAGTATTAACACTAGATTCTCGATACCTATTGTATAATGTATAGTAAATATAGAGAGTGTTAGTACTCCGTTCTCCATTAGTATTATATTATATAATAAAAGTGTTTCTATAGTATAAATATAAATACAGAAATTATGTGAGAAATATAAAAAGAAATAGTAAAAGGCCTAACTTTTATAAAATATTTCTTACAGATCACAATATAAAAATTACTTAACGTACGGATATTTATTTTACGTATGGATATTTCTGTACTTTAAATGCGAAAAATCTTATCAATACTATTATATTATTGGAGCGTTTGGACGGTACCACACAAGGACGGGTTCAAATCCAAAATTTTATACAAAATCTTATATTTTTAATATAGCATTATTGCGCCATTAACTTTTTCTTCCAAAGCCGGCGCTATAGTATCCAAGTCTCTTGAATCAGCTGCCGCTATCAGAATACATATGTTATTTATAAATGCTGATATTGTAGCTGCTACTACCAACCTGGAAATAAAATACAAATTAATACACAGTGGCCAGTTGTGGCACAGGGACACAATTATGCGACGGGTTCGATTCCCACTCGAGGAAATGAAATATTTTATTTTGCATCGAGTTCCGCCACTCAACACGCGATGCCTCCAGAATTTGACAGTATGTGCGGAACGGAAGTGTCTTAACAGGTACGGAGTGTCATAACACTAGTTTCCCAGGTGCCCTCTGCCTTTGCTGCTGCGTGCAAAAGCGTATAAAAAGCGAAAAATACATAAACACAATATTCCTTTTTAAACATTTTTTAAAGTGTTATTCCGCACTTAGGAGAGAAAAATACTTATTTAGAAAACGTATTAAAATTTGAACTCCTGGAAACCGACCAGGCGCTCTGACCACTAAGCCATACGTTCGCATCAAGCTACGTCGAAATTTTTATACGTTTGTTACAACTTATTTATGTTGTTAGCATCTCTGTAGGGAGATTTTTACAATACTCCTTACCAAAAAGACAATCCCAAATCGGCCGTCATGTCCGACGACCAACCGTTCGCCAGGTCCTCGTCAGACATCACGTTGTGCTGAAGCCTCAGGAAGAATTCCGTCAGCCATACCGCTATTGCGCCTAACGTAAACAGTACTGAAATGTAAAGAGAAATTTCTTAATTAAACTTTGAGTAATCTAGGAAATAAATATTAGGAGAGTACAATGTGGTATATACCCTTAGTTTTTAATTATAAGTTTTATATTGTAAGGCTATATTAGCTTCACGCTGTATCCCGCATAGTTTATCAAAATATTGCGGGTGTATAAGTACTCGTAGGTACGTAAGACAAATTGCTATTTTTATATTTTTTTTTTAGACAAGGCACCGGTTTTTTTTTAGACAAGGACGAGCGCACCGGTAACCTAATGGCAAGTGATCATCGCCGCCTACGACCTCGTGTATCACCAGAGGCCGACCTTTAAGGTATAGATGCGCTTATTGAAGGTACCCATGTCGTATGGACTCAGAAAACCTGTCGCAAATAAGCCATTCCTGTGGGGTGTGTGGCGCCTGGAGGGAAGTACCGCACAGTAGTATAGTGCCACGTATGCAGGTGGTGCCATGGAGATTTTTCCAAATTACCAAAATTAGATAAGAGAAAACCATTACATTGTCCTATTGATTATAAGTAATTCTGGCGCAGTGCGACTGCATCCTATAAGAAACGTATTTTGGATATGGTGGGATTCCTTCCCATTGGTAGAATATTTATATATTTTTTAATACGGAGAATCTTAGAATAAGTTCTCTCTGCCAAACCTGCTATGAGAGATAAAATGCGGGAAAAAAACACATATAGTAAAATAAAGATATTTTACTCACCCACAGCGCCATTGCATATCAACAAAGGGCGCGGCGAACACCTACTCTTCGCTGCGGAACCTAACGCCGCGAGCACGCACGCGCCTACAGAGGATGCTAACGCTACGGCTAGTTGCGCAGCCGTACCACACCAGGCCCAACGCCGCGCTGGGTGGTTACCTGCTTTAACTGGAATAATAAAAATATTTCGTTTAAGTATAATAACGTAGTATTAAGACATTGTCTTACATTTTCATTTTAATTTGAAAATACTTTAAACACATTAGGGATGCAGCTCACAATTAACCGCGTCTACTGTCGATATGATCATTTATATAGAATTAGGTAGTCTAGTCGTGGCGCAGCGGCACGAAGTGTGACTGTAAAACCGACTGGTTGTGGGTTCGATCCCCACTCGAGGAGACGAAATAAAATAAAATAAATAAATCAGCTTCACGCTGTATCCCGCACACAGCAGGGTAGGCAGAGGGAACCTTGTGTTAAGACACTCCGTTCCCCACTTTCTGCCGAATTCTGGAGGCATTGCGTGTTGAGTGGCAGAACTCAACGCCGCGCTTAACCTCGACACCAGAGCGAAGAAATGGNGGAACGGAATGTCTTAACACTAGGTTCCCTCTGCCTACCCTGCTGTGTGCGGGATACAGCGTGAAGCTGAAAAAAAAAAGTAGTTCAACGTTTTGTTAATGGAAATTGATACATTATTATTATATGTAATTCCTTATTATATATTTTTATTTATATGAACATAGACACATACATATTATACATTTCCCCTCTCTGGTAACGAGGCAAAGGGATGTGTTGATTTTAGCCACTCAACAGGCAATGACTCTAGAATTTGGTGGAAAATGGGAAACAGAGTTGTTTTAATAGGAACGGAGTGTCTTAATATTAGGTCCCATAACCCAGGACCAGTACCAGGTCTCGTCTGCCTACCCTGCGATATACGGAGTGAAGCTAAAAATATATATAATATATATAAATAAAACTATCAACTTACTGCTAAAAACATGATACCTCCATCCAAAACTATGATTTAACATCTTATGCCCTTCGAAGAGACCAAAACTGATCCTGCCTTCAGATTTGGGGTACGAGAGAATCCTCGCTCTAGCATCCACCCAGTGCGTAGTGCCCAGGGACGCCACTATCAATGCTATACATAAACATGATCCAAAAAATGTCGCAAAAATCATGGAACGCTTGAACAAATTTAACTTCATTTTGATTTTTTCTCTTGTTCCTTGTATCTCGTATATTACATTTCAATTTGTGTTTTACCACGTTTTCTACTAAACGTTCTTAGTTCATTGTGGCTTGTCATAACAGTGTCTGCTTTCTCACGGCAAAGAAGTCTGTAACAATATAGAAAATATTTAATGGACTGTTTAAATGCTGTCAATATAAAGCTGATAACTTTGTTTGGAGTATTATGAGAATTGATTTGAAGAAATAGGCAATGGCATGGTATATTACTATAAATGTAACAGTTGTGGATTCTTTTTTTTTTTTTTTATGGAAAAGGATAAGGCAAACGAGCGTTCGGGTCACCTGATGAAAAATGATTACCGATCCGTTGCGTTGCCTTTAAGGTGGAGATAGACGCGCTTTTTGTAGGTACGCATGTCATATCGACCTAGAGACACTGCCGCGGGTAGGCCATTCCATAGTTCAATGGCGCGTGGAAGGAAGTTCCTACGAAACCGCACAGTAGTAGATTGCCACGTATTCAGGTGGTGTGGATGATATTTTAGCTTATGACGTACTGTGCTGTCAAAATTCGGCGGCAGGTAACAGGTCAAACAGTTCTTCAGAACACTCCCCATGATAAAAAATTACCACTCGGTGAAACACAATGCAAAACGCGGCGTTGAGTTTTGTTTGAAAATTGGGAATGAAGCATCTTAATATGATCTCTGCCTAAAAGAAAAGAGATTTATATAGTATTTTTATAAAGTATTTTGAATACTCCCGATATCGAACTCAGAACCGGGGTGGTTCTTATCTGCAATCATTATTACTATTACTATAATAAAAAAGGGTTTCACGGTGTATCGGGAACCTAGTGTTAAGACTCTCCGTTACCCTCCTATCTACCAAACTCTATGCCGCGCTATACTTTATGTCATTACAAGAGTGACTAAATTAATAAACACATTCTGCCGAGTAAAATAGAACCCACAACCATTGTATCGCAGCTCTACGACGTCCTCGATTCAATATGACGCAGTTAACACAGATCAAGTGAGTAGGTATACGAGTACTCTATACATAATATAGGAAAAGGAAACGACAAGATTCTTTTACCTATAAAATGTAGGTGGATTGGTCTTATGCAAGTTTTTCTCTTCTGATGTAAGTGGTACAGGTGGTCTCTCTATGTATGTACGTGCCTTGACTCGTTTATAGCTCAATCAATACATATAAATGAAACTAAAGTGTCTGTCTGTGATTTTAAAGTAACCGTGTTTTTCTGGTGTTGCACGGGGTCGTGGGCGGCGGTAATCACTTACCATCAGGTGAGCCGAACGCTCGTTTGCCTTGTCCTTTTCCATAAAAAAAAAATATATTTATTTACCCGATACGAAAAAACAACAAAAAAATTAAAATGTTTGCTTGCAAGTCTTTCTGTTTGCCTAGGCTAACCTCCGGAATAGCTGGACTCATTTTTATGGGATTAATAAAATACCCGAGAAGCCTACTGTATACCCCGGAATTTACGTGTTTTAACACGTTTTAAACGCAGTTTTTAAACAGCGTTTGCCATGTGCGTACCTACCGCCGATCTAGATAGAAATATTTTTTTATTAAATATGACAATTTTGCGAGCAAAATCAAATAAGATCCCAAACGAGTAAAAGTACCTACGTAGTTACAAGTTGACCTAATAAAAGCGTTAAATAGTTATGACATTATTCTAAATAAACAAATCAATAGGAACTGAAGTAATAATAATTTGATACGACAAGGAGACATCTTGTTACATGACACTCAGGAACAAGGTCCAAGCAAACTGCTTTAGAAATCTATATTGTAATATTGTTTTAATATATCTATTGATGAATGTATGTAGGGTATGAAACCACTACAAAATGTAGAATCCGTACAAAAAGCATCAGACTACGAAAGCGACGTTTGTAGGTTCGATGCCCATTCAGGGAAAATGATATATATATTTTCTTATTTACTCACTAAAACTCAACAAAGCGCGGCGTGGTTTACCGGCGTTTTTCACGGGGGAAATGGTGAACAGAGTGTCTTAACACTAGATTCCCTCTGTTTACCCTGGTGTCGTCCTCCTGCCACCCATATGCAGGAAAGAGCGTGAAAAAAAATGTAAGAATAAGAGATCCAGTAAAAAGTCTGCATCTACAACACAGTAGTTAATACCCACACAACATGTTATTATTACAACAAAGTAAATATGTTTAGTTATTAGAAAAGTACATGAGATTTGACAAACTACGACCACATACCTACATGAATACGTCTCAATAACATTTTAAAATGCTAATGTTATTCAAGGTAACGTTTTTTACTTTGGACTTCTTTACGAAAGAAAAAAAAAATATTTAACAGAAACAGCTCATTTTACAAAAATATCTTAGTTTGGAATCCATCATGTAGTTCTTGTTTTATCGCCCATATATCTATGCATTATAGCAAGGTAGGAGGAAGGGACCTCTGCCCGACATCCAGACACGGCATGTTGAGTGACGGAATTCAACGCCGCGCTTACCAGACCGGGGAAATTACTGCATGTGGTGTGCTTTAAGGTTTTAATATAATTTTTTAGTTTTTGTTTTTTGTTCATTTCCGTTCCACACTTTCCACTAAATTGTCGATGCGTTGCGTGTTGAATGGCGAAACTTGCCACCGCGTTTTTTTCTTGTTAGAACTAGAATATGAAAATAATTAAAATATAATCAATCATATCCCCGAATGAGATTGGAACCTACAACCACTCCGTTTACGTTCTGACGTTGTACCACTGTATATGTATATATGTAAATATTTTTGTAGGCTACACTAATAGGTAGGCAACAGGAGACGCATAACTTGTTATAAGAGAATTTCCGGTTGCCGCCATACACCGTCTCGAGAGATTAATCATACTAAGATATTATCTATCATTCACCGTATCTTTTTTTCGCTTCACGCTGTAGCTCGCATAAAGCAAAGTAGGCAGAGGAAGCCTAGTGTTAAGACACTCCGTTCTCCACTTTCAGACTCTCCACGAATTGAGTGGCGGAACACAACACCGCACTTTAGTTAAGATAGCGTGTTAAATATTTCCATTAGAATATAAAATTGATATTCTGTAAAGATTGCTTCCCTTTTAACTTTTTGCAATAAAAACCATGTCATGGTTTTTATTGTATTTCTAAGGAACGCTCTAAACAGGCTAAAAATAATGTTACAAAAGAATTATTTAAGCAAATCTACTTCTTAAACATACTTGTTGAAAATGTATAAATAAATAAATATCGCCTCTAATTTCATTTAAATATTAATTTAATATATATAAAAATATTTTTCTTTTTTTTTATTTTCACACTTTTTAAGATATTTATATGCTTGAAATTTTATTGGCGTTGAGTTCCACCACTCAACATGCAATGCTACGAGAATTTGGCGGAAAGTGCGGGATATAGCCTGCATTTTGCTAAAGACAAAATCTAAAGAATGAGCGATTCCTTTACTCTATTTTCGCCTATTTCGATACAAATGTCCCATATGGAGCTGAGCTGAACTTAATATAAATATTGCCTCAAACGAGAAAATATATATATTAAGAATTACATAAAAAATATTTATTGTGCAATAAATTCTATTACAAGACCGGCGATAAGGCCCTAGTGGCGCAGTGGGACAGCACGTGACTGTGAACGCGACGATTATGTTGCGTGTTGAGTGTCGGCTCTCAACACGCAACATAATCGTCGCGTTCACAGTCACACACACACACAACTCAACATCCCCCTTTGCCTTGTTACCAGCGCTAAATAAAAATAGTATAAATGTTTCCTCAAGCCGGAATCGAACCACAACCTGTCGCGTTTGTAGTCGCACGTCGCAGTCGTTTAGCATCATCAGCTTCCTCAATATATATATACAGGGTAGAAGTGTCAGCACCACTTTAAATGAAACCGTAGTTTTAAGTACTCCATAAAATCCTAATACAATTATTTTTTTTTCCCAAAAATGAAAGTGTTTTTTTTTTCAAACAAAATTGTAGTGAATATTAACTTTTAATAAAATTAATTAATAATAATATATACAAATACTACACTATATTCTATTTTCAAATTTACTTAAAACTAAAGTTAATATTTATATTTATTATAATTCATCCGCACGCAGCGCATTCGCAAGATAAACTTGTTTCGAGTTTTTTTGCTGTGCGTGACGTAGCCTGCTTGCTAGCTACGAGTAAAGAGTCGGCTACTATCGCTTGCGACGTTCACTTGTTTTAATATTGTACTCATTGCTTGTTTTCAATTTTAAGCCTTATCTTCTTACTAATACGTATCTGTTTCGCTTATCTGTTTCTTTTACTATTTCTTTAAATTTCTTTATTTCCTTCTGTGAGTGTGTAAAATTATTCTCTTGTGTATCTTCTTAAAGTGTAAATAAATTTGGACAATTATTCCACAAAATTTTGGAAATTTAATTTCACTCCATAATTGAAAATATAGAATATTATTAAATAGCGTAGTTCACAAAAACCGCTATATTGGTGACCCCGAAATTAGTGAACACTACGTTAAATATCTACGTTTTCTGCTGGCGAGAAGATTAAAAACGGCAAGAGGCCATTTTGACGACCTTTGCAAGGTGACCTCTAGTACACGATGGAGGACGCGACTACATCCAACGTTTGTAGGATTGGCGTGCGTATTCCACCATTCTGGCCGGAAGAACCAGCCCTTTGGTTTTCACAAATTGAAGGTCAGTTTGCTTTATCTAATATAACAAGTGATGCTACAAAATTTTATTACGTTGCCGCTCAGTTGGACAATCAATTTGCTGTCGAGGTGAAGGATATTATAATTTCTCCTCCCGAGACGGATAAATACATCACTCTTAAAACGCAGCTAATTAAAAGATTATCTGCGTCTCAGGAAAAGAAGGTGATGCAGTTGCTGAGGCATGAGCAGCTAGGTGATCGCAAGCCATCGCAGTTTCTGCGATACATACAAGATCTTGCGGGTTTGTCTGTCCCCAAAGATTTTTTAAAAACATTATGGTCTAGTAGATTACCGCAAAATATTCAAACTGTTATAGCTTCGCAGCCTGATCTACCTATAGAAAAATTAGCTGACCTGGCAGACAAGGTGCACGAAATAGCACCCTCATCACCACAAGTCGCAAGCACGTCTGCGATGGCCACACCCCCTGCACCCTCCATGTTGGAAGAAATGGCCAAGCAGATCCAACTCCTGACCAAGCAGGTATCTGAACTCTCGACCCAGGTACGTCACAATTCGGTACCATTCAAGTTCAGAGAGCGTTCCCGGAGCCATTCCAGGCATCGTCGGAAGTTAACTTCCCACCAAAAATGTTGGTACCATTTTAAATTTGGTTCCAGCGCAAAGAAATGTGTACAGCCATGTACTTACGGAGAATCGGAAAACTCTCTGGGCAGCCGGAAGTAGCGGCCAACGTCTGCCCTTTACCTACAGGCCGTCTTTTTATTACCGACCGTATTTCAAAAATGCTTTTCCTCATAGATACTGGTTCTGATCTCTGTGTTTTTCCACGGTTGGCTACCAAGGCGCCCTGTACCAAGACGAAGTATGAACTTATGGCAGCCAACGGTACAGTCATTCACACTTATGGTCCTACATTATTGCAGTTGGACCTAGGACTGCGACGTACTTTCACCTGGAAATTTACCATCGCTGATGTTTCAAAGCCGATTATTGGCGTAGATTTTCTGATATTTTACAATCTTCTTGTAGATTGCAGATATCAGCGCCTCGTCGATGGAACTACTACTCTATCAGTGCAAGCACTAAAAGAAAATATCTCCGATGACCTTGCGTCGGTCAAAGCCATCTCGGGAGAATCAAAATACCATCAGCTGCTTCATGAGTTCCCAGAGGTAACGAGACCATCAGGTACGTCTTCCCTACCTAAGCATAATACTGTGCATTACATCAAAACCATTCCCGGACCACCAGTTACTAGTAGACCTCGTCGCTTAGACCCAGTTAGACTGAAAGCGGCCAAAAAAGAATTTGATGATATGCTCTCACAGGGAACTGCCCGCTCGTCTAACAGTTCGTGGTCTTCTGCTCTGCACTTAGTTAAGAAGAAGGACGACGGATGGAGACCATGTGGTGATTATAGAGCACTCAATGCTCGCACAGTACCTGACAGGTATCCTATTCGCCATATTCAAGATTTTTCCTATCAACTCTCTGATTGTTCAGTATTTTCAACTATCGACTTGGTTAAGGCGTACAATCAGATACCGGTACACGTCGAAGATATCCACAAAACAGCCATTACAACTCCTTTTGGACTTTTTGAGTTCCCGTACATGACCTTCGGACTGCGCAATGCAGCACAAACATTTCAAAGGTTCATGGACGAAGTACTACGTGACTTTGATGAGTTTTGTTTTGGTTACTTAGACGACATTTTGGTATTTTCCAGTTCTGAAGAGCAACATCAGCGCCATATCAGACTACTCTTCACCAGGCTCAAGGAGTATGGTGTTTTGATAAACACATCCAAATGTGTCTTCGGGCAGCGACAGGTAAAATTTCTTGGTTACCTAGTGTCAGGTTCTGGGACTCAACCTTTAGAAACGAACGTAAAGAGCATACAGGAGTGCAGCGTGCCTAAAACTGCTAAGGAATTAAGACGTTTCCTTGGTATGTTTAACTTTTATCGTCGTTTTATTCCCGGCGCCGCAAACATTCAAGCACCATTAGACTCTGCGCTTTTAGGACCCAAGATGAAAGGAGCTAGGCCGATCACAATGACACCTGAGATGATGGAAGCTTTTGATAAATGTAAGACTTGTTTATCTCAAGCCACGTTATTAGCTCATCCGGATCCATCTGCAGAACTAGCTATTGCCACTGATGCATCTGATGTCGGTATTGGAGCAGTACTTCAGCAACGTGTCAACAACGTATGGCAACCTCTTGGTTTCTTTTCTAAGAAATTAACATCCGCACAAAAGAAGTATAGTCCTTACGACCGAGAGCTTTTAGCTATTTATGAAGCCATTAAATATTTTCGACACATGGTTGAAGCTAGAAACTTTGTGATTCACACTGATCATAAACCTCTCACCTATGCATTCAACATTAATAGGGAGAAATGCTCACCGCGCCAATATCGGTACTTTGACTATATTTCACAGTTCACAACCAGTATTCAGTACTTACCAGGACGTTTGAACGTAGTGGCTGATACATTGTCACGACTGGAAGAGGTGAGTCGTTCTATTGATTACCAGGCTCTGGCACTTGCTCAAGATACTGATCCTGAACTGCTAGGTCTGCTTCAAAAAGGCTCATCGTTAAAACTCGTTAAGGTAGACTTGCCAGACTCTAACCAGAAGATCTACTGTGACGTATCAATGTCTTCTCCACGCCCGTTCATTACTCAGAAATTTCGCCGACAAGTTTTTGAAGCGTTACACAGCTTGAGCCATCCTGGTAGGACAGCTACAGTGCGGCTGGTAACACAGAGATTCGTATGGCCAGGGATTCGCAAGGACTGTAGAGAGTGGACACGAGAGTGTATACTTTGTCAAAAGAGCAAAGTTCACCGTCATACCCTTGCTCCCTTATCCTCAATCCCAACTCCTACGTCGAGGTTTGCACACATCCACCTCGACATTATCGGACCTTTAACCATTTCGTCTGATTTCAGGTATTGCCTTACAGTCATCGATCGTTTCACACGATGGCCTGAGGCATACCCACTCAAAGACATCACAGCTGATTCCTGTGCGGCCGCCCTTCTCTCTGGTTGGATAGCAAGATTTGGTTGCCCTCTTCGAATTACAACCGATAGGGGACGTCAATTCGAGTCGCATCTCTTCAAGGCACTATCAGCCATGATTGGTGCACATCATTTTAGAACCACTTCATATCACCCAGCTTCCAATGGCTTGATCGAGAGACTTCATCGGCAGCTAAAAGCAGCTATCATGTGCCATTCCTCTTCAACCTGGACGGAAGCACTTCCGTTAGTGCTGCTGGGCATCCGTAGCGCCTGGAAGGACGACATTCAGGCTTCAGCAGCTGAGCTGGTCTACGGGGAGCCCCTTCGTCTTCCAGGACAATTTCTCGCACCCTCTGAAGATTACAAGACAGGTGATATCACAAATCTGGTTACTCGTCTTCGTGCTAGTATGGCACGACTCTCGCCGAAGCCCACGTCATGGCATAGGACAGGTCCTTTTCATATTCCGGCCGACCTTGCAGACTCGACACATGTTTTTTTACGGCAGGACCACGTCCGCAAACCACTGGAACCACCATATGCAGGCCCGTACAAGGTTCTTAAAAGGACGCCTAAATATTTTCAGATAGACATATCTGGTAAGCCTAACAACGTAAGTGTGGACAGGCTCAAGCCCGCATATGTTACGCGAGAGGCCGTTCCTGTATCAAACAGACCAGTTACTGCACCAAAGGCAATCTCTCAGTCTGATGTGGAGCAGAAACTTGAGAAGCGGACACGAAGCGGCAGAACAGTTAGATTTCCAGATTACTATCGCCCTTAACCAGGTCTCTGGGGGGGAGTACTGTAGTGAATATTAACTTTTAATAAAATTAATTAATAATAATATATACAAATACTACACTATATTCTATTTTCAAATTTACTTAAAACTAAAGTTAATATTTATATTTATTATAATTCATCCGCACGCAGCGCATTCGCAAGATAAACTTGTTTCGAGTTTTTTTGCTGTGCGTGACGTAGCCTGCTTGCTAGCTACGAGTAAAGAGTCGGCTACTATCGCTTGCGACGTTCACTTGTTTTAATATTGTACTCATTGCTTGTTTTCAATTTTAAGCCTTATCTTCTTACTAATACGTATCTGTTTCGCTTATCTGTTTCTTTTACTATTTCTTTAAATTTCTTTATTTCCTTCTGTGAGTGTGTAAAATTATTCTCTTGTGTATCTTCTTAAAGTGTAAATAAATTTGGACAATTATTCCACAAAATTTTGGAAATTTAATTTCACACCATAATTGAAAATATAGAATATTATTAAATAGCGTAGTTCACAAAAACCGCTATAAAATAAATAATAAAATAGTCGTTTTAAAATAAAACCTATCAAAGGGAAACCGCCGCATAAGTCTCATTCCGAAATCGAGTTGTAGGTATTGGCGGCAAAGTTCAAATTTGTTTAACCTTTAGTAGTATTTTTGTAGTAAGTGTTTACGTTATTCGCATCTTTGCGTAACTGCGTCCCACGAAATACAGTCTGGACAAACATCGTGAAATGAGAAAAAAATCCTACGTCTAAGCTGTTGATTTATCTTGATTAATTTCTGTAGGTATGGGTTTGAAATATTTTACCCTATACGCTGTTTCCGTAAAAGGAGCGCTGCCTCTTCCACTCTGTATATATTTAAATGCATCTTTCCAAATCTCGTATAGGTATTATACCTATAGGTCAAGGTTATAAAACTTGAAATATCCGCAGACTTCTACTAATGACTTCTATATAAATAATCAAATAGCATACAGCCATATGATTAATTACTACAATGTCGTTCTATTAACACGGTGACATTTAAATTACACGCGATTACTCTTCATAAATATTCATGTTTACATTTGTTGTACCTATGGCAGTTTACTTCGTTGGATTTTTTTTATTTCTGAATGTGTGGAAGGAAATAGTGATTTGTCATTAAGAGATACAAAACCGAGGCCAGTCGTGGCCTAGGGGCACAAGTGCGTCACTGTGAACGCGACTGGAAGTACGACACAAAATGTGGATCGGAGAGTGTCAACACTAGTTTCGCTCTGCCTACCCTGCTGTGTGCGGAATACAGCGTGTAGCTGATAAAAAATGTAAACGTATAGATTTTTTATTAGTTTACCTTCAACTTTTATAGCAGGGTAGCCAGAAAGTAACAATTATCGAGACACTCCGCTTTCCACAACTCGTGTTGAATGGAAAAAATCAAAATAACACATTCCCCCAGAATAGAGATTGAACGTACAACTATCGCGGTTTGCATCAGACTTTGTTGCACTTATAAAAAATAAAGCGTAAAATTTTGCCGTCTAAGCCTCTATATCTTAATATTGTACGCAATAAAGAGAAAGGCATTGTAGCGCAGTTGAGATTTGTTTGTCTAAAGAACGACGGTTAAAGGTTCAAATCATACTCAGACGAACATTTATAAGACTATCAATTTTCTAATCATATGTGTAGTAAGTATGTAGATAACAAATAAAGTATCAATAGATAACAAATAAAGTATCAATAGATAACAAATTAAATATTTCACTAAGACTAGATTCTCCAGGTATACTAAAATAATAAAAAAAAGTCTATACTACCTAATTGGGATTGAATCAATGACCTCCGCCTAACAGTCAGTACAAAAGCAGGCCTAACAGTCAGTACAAAAACACATTAAGAGGAAACTAAAGTAAAATTTAAATCTACTTACACCTAAATCAAATAAACACGTTTTTATATGACTTGAAAGCAAAAGAATATAAATAGAACTTCCTAGTTCATTGTAAAAGTAAGGTTTTTATAAAAAAAATTCTTCCTCTTTGCATTGTAGACTGTGGACGATGGGAAATATTCGAAATGGAATGCCTCAGATATCAACAATTAGTTATTTAGGGCAGAAATAACTTAGGTATTTATATTATGTGTTCATAGGTAAGTAAGTCAACGTAAAACGAACGCTGATGTTAAGAAAATTATATAATATCGTTAAAATAAAATATTCGTAATAAATGAAATGCACAAAAGTTTTATATTTAATCAATCTAGAGTGCGTCCCTTTTTCCGCGTTTTTTGTGACATTTCGTGTTGAACATCGAAACTCAACGCTGCGCTACGTCTAATTAGAGAGTCACAGAAACTTATATAGGTACCTAAATGAATTATTTATTAAATAATATAAATGGCAGAACTCTTTGATCTACATAATACCTAAATAATACCTCACCAAATAATAAGAATGAAGACAGCAAGTAAAAGCATAGTAAACTCTACGGCCGCATACACTAGCCTACTATTAGCGTTCTTAAACGTTAGTGCGTGTGATTTCACTTATAAAATCGTGTCAGAATCGCTTATCTTATATCTGTAAAGAACATTCAACGCAGTGTAAAATATCTCATAAGGAATAATGAAAGTACTGTATGAAAGTGTCTGTCGCCTTTATCTTTTTGAATTTTGTTTTTTTTTAACTTCACGCTTGTATCCCGCACACTGCAGGGTAGGCAGAGGGAACCTAGTGTTAAGACACTCCGTTCCCCACTTTCTGCCGAATTCTGGAGGCATTGCGCGTTGAATGGCAGTGAAGAAATGGAAATANACAGTCACACCTTGTGCCACTGCGCCACGACTGGCCTCAATCGAATGAATTTTGTAATAAAATGTTATTGCTTACTTAATTTTTTTTTATCTTCATGCTCTAGCCCGCATAGTTCGATCAGTCAGGTCCCTGATCTTTACTCTTTTTTTCGCCACATGCTGTATTTATTTTTCTTATATATAATTTTATGTGACAATGTCTAACTATTAACACTATGGTCGTGGGTTCAACACGCACTTGAGGGATGAATTATTTATAGCTAGGCTAGACAAAACGCAGCTTTAAGTTCCGCTACCGCAAAACCTCGGATTCGTGCGGAAATCGGGTAACGAATTGTCACTGGGTTTCCCCTGCCCTGTTATCAGCGGGTACAGCGTGAAACAAAAAAAAAGAACCTATTATCCAATACATACAAGCCTTGTACAAGTTCATACATACATCGATACGTAACGGCCGTCACGGTACGATGAGCTCCAGCGCACCGGCTCCGGCTGTCGCGTATTATATTGGTGTGTGAAGGTCATTGTGGACATATGCCTTTAAATGACCAAATGTTCAAAGTTCAATATTTGATATGAAATTTTAGTATTTAGGTTTTATGTTGTGTTTTAAAGCTTTTTGTAATAAAGAAATTGTTTGAATTGATTGGTTGTCTTGTAATTGTAAGGCCTGACTGTATGCACGATGGATGTGGGTTCGATACATACTCGAGAGAATCTTTACATTTAATTATTTTAAGTTCCTCGCTCTGTTAGACAAAACGCGGCGTTGAACTCCGCACTAAACACGTAAAAATAATGGATAAAGGAGTGATTTACTATTGAGCTATCAAATCTATATATAAATACTTTTATTATGCTTTTTCTTTACTGAGATTGGCAGACAACAGACGAGACCAAAATACCGGAATAGACAAAATTTTGCATAAAATGTTAGGAGTATAGTGGGGTACTGAGAGAGGATAGCTCAATATAGTTGCGGGAACGGACAAAAAGGAATTCTAAAGTCGTAAAGTCCAAATACAAACAAACTTACAAGCCACTAGTTACATACAAGAAATATTTAAAAACAACTGTTTACAGTTAAAAAATTTAAAAACAATAAACATAAAATACAAAACCGACTAACGACCGTTAGCTGCATCGTAAAATATTATAGATCGAAATGCTTTGGAATACCTCTCTTATAGCTCGTTCACAATCAATCTTATAAACAATGCTTTGCATTCGATTTCTGTTTTATATATTTTTCATTGTCTTTTTTATTTAAACCGTAACTGACCGCTATTTGTACGTGGAAGGTATATGAGAAACTTATTATTAGGGGCCATTTACCAATGTATTAGAACCCAAAGCAATGTTGTTTTTTTTTAATTTTGTCTATCTATCTGTGCGTTTGTGTACGGTAATCTCATAAACGACTAAACGGATTTAAATATAGTTTTTAATGTTGTATATTGACAATGTTCCCTTGACATTTAGAGTTTGGTTTATTTAAGTCGATATATACACAGAAAAGTAATATCAATATAATGTATTTTGTTCGAAAAAATTATAAAAAAAAAACTGTTCTATTAGATTAGCTGACACTTCAATTATGAAATTTTATTAGAACGCGGACGATTAGTAGATAAATAATTGTGTAATTCAGACGGGCGAAGCCGCTAACTTGTCGCTAGTATCATAATATCTAAGTACGTATTATTCACAATGTATAAATGTATGTTGTATATGTATGCAATGAAATTCTATAGTGTGTGTTTTTGGCCATTTCAGAAGTTTAATGTAACTACAAAAACAAAAAGAGTTCCATTCTCCGAAGCAAACTAAAAAAATTGATTATGAAAAAGCACACCAACAAAGGTCTCATCGTCTTATCTAATAAAAAACAGGAGATCCGTAATATAAAAACTAAAATGTAAATATGAGCGAGACCATCGTGCTGCAGTGGGACAGGGTTGACTCTCAGTCAAGGGAATAAATCATTGCAATTTCCCTGCTCTGCCAAGACAAAGCGCGGCGTTGATTTCCGTTAGTATACGTAATGAAAAACGCGAAAGTGGAGACCTTAATGCTTACACACTGGGTCTTCTATGCTTACCCCAAGGAATACATCAGAAAAATGAATAAAACGAAACGAAAAATTTAATATCAGTTTTACATTTCTACAATGTGTTAAACTATCTAACATTGAGACAGAAACGTGATCTCACACAAATTGATTACCGCCTTGAACTGATAGCCTGAATAGTCGTAGGCGTTTGATATTATCATTTCTATTCAATATTCTAGATTTTGCGTAACGTGAGTTTTGAATACTAAAAGATTGTAGATAACTAGCAAGAGATTATACACGTCTAGATGTCGACATATTTATTCTATTTTTTAAGGTTCCCGCTGTACTCGTATTCCGTACTTAGCAGTGTATGTAGGGGGTACCTAGTGGTAAGACACTCCGTTCCTAACTCACCGCCCGTCGTCCGTCTCGTTTAGTTCAACGTGCTAATCTTAGGAGCTACTGGTGCTGATGGACAAAATGCTTGTAATTATACATCACTATTTTCAATTCTATTCGGGGAAGATTAATCCAATTTACCTAACTGTGGTCCAGTATTAGTTATTTCAAATAGACAACGTTTTCGAAGGTAATATTTTGAAAGAAAATATTATATGAATATTAGTAAGTAATGACGCACTTCAATGTAAAAATATTTATCGGTTACGCGAAACCCGCGGTAATAGCTCTAACTAGATATATGTAAACATAAATGAAATCGGTCAATAAAAAAAACATAAAACAACCGTATAAATTAACTAATTATTTACATAATATATAAAAATTCACCACACCAGCCTCTTTAAGCCTATTGACCTAAATAGTTAAAAGTTAACAAACAACAGATCAAATCGATAATTTTTAACTGTTACGTTAACCGTAGACATAACCAAGCGTGGACGAACGTAATGTATGGAGATAACTGTCTGTGGAGTAAAATATGAGATTTATGTTCAAATCTTAATGGATTTACTTAATTTACAGGTGAAATGTCTTAAGATTCTGTATTCTGGTTTGGTTCTTTGATAATAATTGTATGAGATACTTTGAGATACTTTTCAAAATTATGTTAGAAAAATCTATCGTGGCGCAGTGGAGATAGCGTCCGACTGTAAGCGCAACGGTTGTGAGTTCGACTCGTCAAAATAAATTAATTTCAACTACTAGTTTTGGTATCAAGACAAATCACAAATCGCGTTTGCTTGCACGAAATAAAATAACAATACATAATGTATAAGTTTCAAAAAAAAGTAATAACGCGCTCTTGTACACCAAGTGCTCTAGAATCTATTAACGAATGTTCATAGATACTAGAGCACTTGGTGTACAAGAGCGCGTTATTTATTAGTAAACTCTGAAGAGTACCACAATTCAGGTCCTGAGTCCATCACCAGACCATGATTACTATAATCAATATTGCGTTTTCACTTAAGTTACGTATCACTACCAAGTTTCATGATGGTAAAAAGTGAGCAACGTTTAGTTTCTCAGATTTTCGACTAATAACAATATTTTTAACATACTTATGTTAAAAATATTGTTCTCGTAGGATTTTCGGTAAACGAACTTATACTCCATAAAAAATCTATAAGTTCAAAACTGCATAAATGAAATGGGATTAGGAGGATGACTAAAATCACGTTAAATAGAATCTATTAACAAATGTTCAATGTCACACCGGCTTATTAGAATATTTAACACATTATCTCTCTCATTATCATATGTGATACGTTTGTGCCACTAACAAAAAACAGGATTTTCACAGTTATAATATATTGTATGTTAAACACGATACGTCGTGAGTTTATATACTGCTTGATGTCATCTATACTTCTCATACTAATGTTGCAAAGCTTCTTATTATTAGATTTATTACCTATCGTGTCATATCTGGGAAATTCGTCCTAAAAAAGAATTAAATCACTTCACTTCGGTACCATACAAGCGCTTTATCTTGTTATTAATTTAACTTAACTTCACGCTGTATCCCTAGCGGGGTAGTCATAGAGAAGCGCTCCTCTACATACCTCTTTCACGTCATCCACTGTCAGCGACCTCTTCATATACACCCTGCGGGCGGTCCTCACGTTATTTACGTGATCTTCCTCCAGTATCTTTGATACTGTGTTTTTGAAGGTCAACCGAGGTGTTCCTCGCTTACCGCTCACTTTTCTATCATAAATCAGCTGAGTACGTTCTTCTTCATTCTCACCATGACATCCTCGCTGGTACTTGCCATTTTGTGTATCTCTTCATTGCGGATTCGAGCAGCTAAGCTGTCTCCGCATCTTCTACGAAGAGATCGCATCTCCACAGCTCTTCACATCTTTCTATCATTTGCCAATCCGGGCGGAGCCGCAGGTCAAAGCTAGTAGTAATTATATATAATAAATATGACCAAATCTCACTAAGAGTCAACATAATCAAGTTATTAGTCATCCAACCGGTCGACTTATCAATGTGTTGAAAATCTAAATTGACTAAAACTAAATACTATATAGTTAGTTCTCAACTTGTACAGTATCGTAACTTAAATCTGTTACGTAGGTAATTTCGCAATATTCTACACGTCAAGCCTTTTAATTAGAGTTTATTTATAAGAGACCGAGAGTATGATTAGTGGCATAGACTGTCATTTGCATAATTATTTAAAAAATGCAAGTCGTTAAATATAATAAGATTTTTTTTTAGTTTAGGATAGTGATGATGGCTGTATGGCCCTACCTGGAACCTAGTATTAAGATACTCCGTAAACGGAGAATGATGACAGGAAGTGATGATGGCATTTAACAAAAATTCCTTTGAATTCCTTTAAATATATCGAATTCAGAATTAATTATAGAGTAATTAAAATTCAAAATAAGTTTTGGTTTAGTAATCAGCGTTTCAAGGGGCACGGGTTTAAATACCGCTATGTTTTTTTTCCTTTTTATAAAAATATTTTAGCACAATTCTCAATAAAAACCTTACACAATTGACGTTGTCTTTTTCCATAAATTATTAAATTATTTCACAAAAAGAAAAAAAATAGTAACTAAGAGAAAGCTAAAATAAGAAAATAAAAATATTTTATATAACTTTTATAATAACATATGAGAGTTTAAAAAAATATATATTTTCAGATATACATATATTTAAATTGCCTTACCTCATTTGAATATGAACATAACATAACGACCTCGCTTATAAAATTTCCCTTCGAAGCCCGTAATACTTAAGAGCTGTGTCTATTTACATACTATAGTGCATTTCGAAAGTGAATTATCATACAACATACATACATAATGCCATTTAAATATGCATAAGTCTATTGTTCGTCGCTAAAAGAAATTATATCAATTGCATGTGTTAATGCAAAACTGGCCTAACTTCTATTTTTTGATAACTTAAAACTATATTTTTAAAATAATTTTAATTTATGAAATAGAATCTCTATTTATTTATTTTCCATAAAAAGATCTTTAGTTTTTATGTTTATACATTAATCGAAGTGAAATTTAAGCCCACAACTGTCACGTCCAATCATTCACTTGTCCATTGTACCACATTTGTATAGATATTGTTATATTATTCAAGAACTGATAACGGAGCTAACAGTAACTTAACACTAGACTCTCTCTTCTCTCTCTTCACCCTATGGTTAAAAAAGTGTGCAGCGGCGAAAAATCTTTAAGTTAAGTCACTTTCCTTCCAACCCGATTGTGGTCGGCGAAATTTAGCCGCTTTCGATTCTAGAAGCGTGGCAATCAAAATTGTTTGTTGCGACGCGACGCCCAAATTACCGAGTTTTCTCTCGTAAATGGCGCCGATTACGTGGAGGTTAAAGATACAATGAGATAATACGTTTTGTGAAGCAAATAAACACCATGGTAACGTTTCTAATATAAACTACATTAGAAGTGATGGTAGCTAGTTCGAATAATGCTGTATCCCGCTCAATGCAGGGTTGACAGAGGGAATCTAGTGTTAAGACACTCCGTTCCTTTTAAGATTCTTCCGACAAAATAATTCGGAAAGAAAATTGTTTCATCACTTGGTACGTCGTCGATTTTTACTCGAGGAAATGAAAGATCAAATTTAGATTTTACCATTTTGAGACGTAACTTGCATAAACGATATTTTTTAGCATCACGCTCATCTCGCATACAGCAGTGTAGGCGGAGGGAGCCTAGTGTCAAGACACTCAGTTACCCACGCACCGCCCAATTTTCTAAACATTGCCTGTTGAGTAGCGGAACTCAACGCCGCGCTTTATCTTATAGCTCAATCTCCCGATGGAGATTCGAATTCACAATCATCGCATTTACAGTCGGACATTATGATGTTGTCAATATATGCACAAAACGATTATCTAAACATAAAGTTCTCTACATTGTAACTAAAGACCTAAGAATACTTTCAAGTAGCGTGAATAAACTTGTTTGACACAATTAATTCAGCCGAGTCAGGTCTCTTAGGTGAATATACTCGTATGCACTATAGAGAACGCCGTTGTGGCGCAGTGGTACCAGCGTGCGGCAGTAAACGCGATAGGTAATGGGCTCGAGCCCAGTCGAGGAAATGAAAAAAAATTATAATTCCATTTCCTGGCTCTGGTAACGAGGCAAAAAATGCAGTAGGCACTACTACTGCATTTTTTGCCTCGTTACCAGATTTTAGACCTGACAACTAGTAGTGGCTTTATGAGATAGAGTTCTCGAAAAGTACTGAAGACAGTACTTAGTGAACAGATATTCCCATCTCAACTCTCCGCCCGATTTTAAGACATTTCTTGTTAAATGGCGAAATGGCAATGGCTTGTAAATTAACGCCGCGCTTTGTTATTAAAAACATCAATGTAATTTAATTGGAAGGACTGATTTTCAAGTCTTGTATTCACTATATCATTTAGATAAAATACGATAAGATTAACAAAAGTTACAAATGACTTTTGAATTTAAAATAAACAAAGAAAGTGTATAATTTATTGTGACGAAATTCTAAATTTCCATTTAAATTAGATGAGGTTATGCAAAAAGAACCAAGCAAATTAGTAGTACTTCGGTAAAAATAATAATTATATATATTTTTACAGCATTTGACTATAAAAAAATATTTATAAAGTATTTGCCTATAAAAGTGACGACTGTAGGTTCCATTCGGGGGAAAGAATGATGTTATGTTCTCATTTCTCAGCTCTAGTACTAACACTAAAAGCAACGATGAATTCGCCACTTCACACGCAGCGTCTTGTATTCACCGGAAGGTAAAGAAGAAAGTGTCTTCCCACTAAGTTCCTTCTGACTACCGTGCTGTATTATATTACCTAAATGAGTGATTAATCATTTGTGAGAAGATTTACTTATAAAAAAAATATTATATATAGATATATATTATACCTTCTGCTTCTTCCGTATTGCATTTGTGACTTCAATTTTACTTAAATAAAAATAAAAAAAAAACGAAATCAATGATTGAGCTTGAAGATGACATTAGTTACGGCCACAATCACAGCTTGATATTATAATTGTTGTACTCTAACGCCCAATATTAATAACCTATCTCCAACGTCAATCTTAGATTGTTTCATATATTTTTCAATCTAGAGATTGGATAGATGTATGAAACAATCTTAGATTGACGTTGGAGATAGGTTATTAATATAGGGCGTAAAATGTTTTGATGAAGATAAACCGGTACGTGACCGATGTTCGCTTCGCTTGCTGTAATGATCAATAAAAAAAAACTATAGGGTAACGATGACTTTTTCTTTGTATTAAAACACTAACGGAGAACAGTGTACTTGTTACTTTCTCAATTCTGGCCATATTATTTTTCTTCACGCTATTTTCGTATTTATTATATTTCGTTTCATATATTTTTTATATTCAGAGGCAAACTAATGTTGAGACACTCCTCTCCCCCGCACCGCCCAATTTCAGAGGGAGGATGTAAAATAAATCGTTTCCTCGAATAGGTATCAAACCAAGAAGAATCAAAGAATCAAGAACTTCAGAAAGAATTCTTGAAATAAAGAAGAAATCTAAAGGAATCTTTATATAACAAACCTTATATAAACTTCCGTAGCAACATAAGGGTATTCAATACACAAAGTCTAACAATAGTGACTCGGAACAATACGTCTACGTAACACCTACTTATTCTTACAAAATATGATGAAAATTTGATTGAAACTAGTTGCAAATAAGATGGTTAGTTAAATAGTGCAAATTAGGTAAACTGTTTACATTTTGATTTGTCAATGTAAGCAAAAAGATGCTTTGTGAAATAATATATTTGAATAAATAAAGGTAAAATTTTTCAAGAGATTTCAAAATTGGCGCTTTGTTTTGGACGGAAATCAGAAAATAATTAAAAAAAAAATCAAACTCACGACCATCGCGCCTCTGTCTGACCCACTACAACACGATGTATATTACGAGTTTTTATTATTAATAACAAAAAAAATATTATTAGAGCAGTGGGAAAACATCACACTCGATTCCCATAAAAGCTAAAGAGTCACACAATCGAGCAATTAAATCGAGATGTTAATTTCTTTACGTGTTTCATATAATAGGGAGGTGTTTGCACTATGTACCAACAGTTTCACTGTTCACTTTCTAATACTGCACTGGAGTCAGTGACTCGATTATAATATCGATATTTTTCTTATTTTTAAGATGTAGCCCGCAAATCCCTTTCGTTAAGACAATCCATTTCCGTCCCCCATGCACTGACAAATTATTAAGATATTGGGTGTTGAATAGTGGAACTCAGCATCTGGATTTGTCGAGACTTTGATAATAAAATTAGATAATATCCAATATGATCATTTAAATTAAACACAGGAAAGTGAGTGTTAAGACACTCCATTTTTTACTGGTGATAATCATAAAGCCAAAATATATGTATTTATCATATATCGTTTTAGAAGTATGTACATATAAAAATACAGGCATTGTCTAATATAGCTTATTTTTAATGTATTGGTCTTAAATGCTGAGTTTATTTTATATTTTTTTTATGCCATATGTAAAGATGCCTTTTGAATATTATCATTTATTTGGAGTTTTAAATTTTTTGGTAAATAATTTAGTTGAATGTTAATTATTAATAAAGACAATAATTGTTGGTTTCAAACTTCAATCTGTACTTGGTAGAATGATTGTCTTTAAAATTATTTTAATCATTGTAGTCTCATTATACAAAAATGGTGTTATCTTATTTCCATATATATTTAATATTCATAAATTTTATTTTATGTTGATACTTTATAAAAAAGCTGGAGATAAGAAAATACAGTTTTTAAAAAAGGATAATTCAAGGTAAATTATATTATAAACATCATTGGCCATATAGAGGATGGTGTGAGTAATCACTCTCACTAGTAGAGACCAGATCAATAATATTATTGAAAACTGCACTTGAAGCTAAAAACTGTACATGATAAAAGAAAATAATAATATAAAAACTTATATAATAATAATTAAAAAAAAAATACTTTTTTATACAGGCTCAGGCAAGCCAATCTTCATTTAAGTTTTAGTAATCTTAATGTATTATTCTGACCACATACTGAGATATAGTTAATATCTTCATATAACAACTACTTGTTATTTTGTTACCTAAGTTAGTAAAATATATTAATTAATGAATTTACAATATCTGAATAATAATGTATAATGTTAAGTAAAACCATTATGTCAAATAATTTAAAATATAATGATACACAATTACTTAAATAGTTCATATTAATTATTCCAAATTGAATATTAAGTTAGTACTTTAAGCAGCTAATTTACAACATAATTAAAGCTAATTTGATTTTTTTATTCTCAAATACTATGATAGACACCGGGATCCTAGTGTTAAATGCTCTGTTCCCTTTGCAATGGCCAATTTTGAAAACATTATGTGTTAAGTAAAGGAAGTGTTGTTTGACTACCAAAGTGAGGACAAAATATAACTAATTGTTCCCGCCTCATTAAATAATCAAATGAAAATATTATTATCAAATTTTATTTTCAATTTTTATACAATCAATTCTTTATTTAAAATATAAGCTTTTTTAATCTTATCTCAAACTGAACAAACATTGCAATTATCCATGTTAATTGTAGCCGCACAATGTTGTGAGAAGCTACAGGGATGGAGTAATGAATCTATTGTTTTTCTTCATTATATTTTACGAAACATTTAAAGTTAATGATCATTGCTTAGATATTGTTTATATTGTTTAGATTATTAAAATAAGAACATTTAAAATTTATATTGGTCGATATTATATAGCTATAAACGTAACTATTCCATGGTTCTTCTAATAAATAATAATACGTATAAAGATATATTAATGTAATTTTCTTTTAATATTCATACTATAAATAATACAATTAGTAATTAGCATAATTTAGACAAAACAAAAGTGGTTATCCTCTCCCCTTACCTGTTAATTAAGCTTTGACACGGCCTTGTTTCTTCAAGCAGGATGTAAACTTTTAATATTCACATACGATCACTAACACCACAATCTTTTACATTGTATAAAAGACCTGTATATTTATAATTTTAAATATATTTTCATTCAAATGGTACGTTTAACTACTTGTTTTCACATAAATATAACTTAATGTTACTTTTTAATTCATTTAATAATATAATTTCTAAGTTTCGTGGCGTATTATAAAATACAATTTACAAGTGAAGTGACACACAATCAGCTGCCAACCTGACACTGAACGTCAAACGTCATTAATTCCCCACCTTTAAGGTGCTTGATGACAGGTAGATTAAAATGTAGAATGTAGATTATATAGATAGCGTTATTTTAAAAATGTAGAAACGGGTAATATTACGTTATAATGGTTTAAATATAGTTTCTATATCTTTTATAGAGACGTAAGAAATATTTCTCACCTTGATTTCGTTATATTGTTTTTTTTAGCGTCACACTGTAGCCCGCACAGATAATGTTAAGTCAATTCGTTTCCCACACACTGGCAGTTCTCCAAAACGCTCAAATTTTAATTTCCTTGTGATTACTCATTAATAGTAAATAATTTTAATAAGATGAATATCGTATTAAATACTTAACTAAATAATAAACAAGGCGTCTAGACAAGTTTGATGATTTAGTATATACAAAAATATATTTTAAGAAAAAACCTTCAAAAAATTGAATATTTTACGTGGAGATTTGGTGTGTTCTTAGCTTATTTCTTTTCAAAAATATTCGTGAATAAACTATATTAATTTTATTTGCTATTTTTAATGAAATAAGTACATACTTAAAGTTTTTAATAATAAAACGTGCTTATAATTTAGGTGTAGCTACACAAAAATCGATCGCAAAAAAAGTTCATAAAAATAGCGTCATTGATCGAGCGAGCTTTTGTTTTAAATATTGCCACGAAAATACGTTATCTAACGTAGTGTTTATTTTGGCTTATAATAATGTTAGCATGCAGAGCTTTAATTTCCGACGGTGCAACTGCCGCCACGGATGCTTTAACAATTTATAAATAAGTCGTAAATTGGATTCTCCTAATTTTAGCACATGAATCGTCATTGATATCTTTATTTACTACTTTTAGATTAAAAATGTTTCGGCAATCGTTAATATATACTTATATTGTCATTTTGAACAAATCTGTAACCAGCAAATTTCACGTACTATGAATAAGTTTTTCATAAAATTCCAACGTGTTTTATGTAAAAACATCATTGGTTGCGACGTCATTGCTAGTACAATTGTAAAAGATGGCAATGACGCTGGAAGAAAAGTAGGCGAAGACAATGATTATTAGCTTTTAGAGTAGACGAATGGGTCTGATTTCAGGCTGTAGTCCTGAATCTTAGACATATTTCTAATAGTACTAGTACTCACTGATGGGTCGTGTGAAGAATTTTTAATGTTTAAACCAGCTATGACTAAAAATTTACGTAATACCTAAATTTTGTTCGTGAATTTTTCTAAGATTTTATTCTTCTGAATCTTCTTGCTATATCACTTACATGGCATTTAGTTTCAGTGTAATGGAAACGTTATAAATAATATTACTGTTTTTAGCATATAGAACAGTACAAAAATAAGCTACTTCAACTTAAATTTTATATTTAGAGTTAATAAAATATATCTAAAATTTAACGATTTCTATTAATATTCTTTAGTTGTTTTTATTTATTTTTTTCATTATTCTTTATTTTTTACATCTCACTTTATCCCTAGCGGGGTAGTCAGAGAGAACGGAGCGCCAACAGCCCTACTCTCTGTATGTTTTACTTCTTCTTTACTTCTTCTATCTATTTACAAATGCCATGTTTTTTCGTGACCTCTGTATATATCTTTTCTCCCGAGCGAGGGTTTGGGAGTTATAAGACCCGATATTATGGTTAGGTTTATCCGCTCTTTACTCAGACGCAGCTGACTTCGATGCATGTCCATTCTTGACATCGAGCATTCCCCCAATATCGATGCTTCCCCTTTTTTGAACAGTTTATTTTAAATCTCAGTTACTATCTAGTTTTTATAGCTCTACACACTGCAGAGGTAAATTACGTTTCACTGGTCTTAAGAATTGGATTTACTTTCTTGTTAGACTTAAATATAGTTTTAATGGAAGCTTTTCTCTTAAAATGCTCTTAAAATGTTGCAATTCTGTCTGTTTCAAAAGTTGTTTTACATATGATAGAAGTCCCGGTTGTCTTTCTACTGAGGGTCTTCTGATAACGCTGGAGGGGAGTAGGCATCTTGCTCTGATGAAAGGCATTCTTCACCCATCAAAGCTCGTCCCCTAGGTGTACAGCGTCGCAGAATTGGTAGGCTCTTTGAAATAAAGATTTGCCAATGGTAGATAAACGTGGGTAAGATTCACTATTGAAGTATGTGAGTATGGTTTCTTTGTTAGCTAACTTAAGATCTTTCAGCCCACAAACAAAATGGTAAGAGTCCATGGCATGTTGAGTTTATACCTCGGCGTACCGATTTGGCTAACTATTGAAGATACAGTCAGTTTAGTCTTATTGTGTATTTTCGACAACCTATACAATTTAGGATATTTTACATAACTAGTTACGAGGGATTTAATGTTACATATCTTACGTTTCTTTCATTCTTCTTTTGCAACACCTACGTTTCGCTGCCGTATATCAGCGTCGTTCGTCAGCATTGCACAGTGTTACTAAACGTGCAACTATTCTGTTATTTCACGGTCTCACCAATGCTAGATGCATTGGTGAGACAGTGAAAGCGCGCGTGAAGGCACCGCTAATTCTGTTATCGGCAGCAATAAGCTTGTGCGTCTTTTCTTCATTTCTTTCAAATGTAAGAATAGGCTCTGGTCTTTCTTTCCTTGGGAAGGAAATTTTCCCTCGCACGGCAATTTGTGTCACAGACTTTACAACAAGAGAAGCCATTAAAGTATTGTACCGAGGTAGTCTCCCAAAACATCTTATACTTTTGTCAAATATCTAAAAAAAAATTCTTGGTTTAGGACCTCCTGCGACCTGCTCACTGCTGTAAAATGTGTGGTAAATTAATAAACAACCTTAGGAATTACTAAAATTGCTCGTTAACATTTTATTTCTTTCTTTCTCAGAACTTTCACGCTTCATCTTTATCAGTACTTTCGTTTGGTGCCTTTGTAGCATATCCTTTTTCTTTTTTAAAGAGATTTATCTGAGGCCTTATGATCCAAACGGCCTTTTTTTCTCTACAGTGTCTTTTACTTTATCAACACATTTATCGTGCTTTTTACTATACCTCCTTATCATTTACCACATATTTCTGTCGCTGCTTTTCTTATAGAATTTCCGTTTTCTGTTTCAAAGATGTCTCATATTTTGGAAGTACTTATTCCTCTTTGATCGATGGATCTTAAAACTTCCAGCTTCTTATGCGATAATTCGACTCCAAGTTTGGACGTCTCGTACCTCAAAATGAAACAGACTCCTTATTATAGCAACGATTACATATTGGTCTGTTCCCAAGATAGCATCACCTACTATATGTGGGATACAGCGTGAAACAAAAAAACGTATCATATTATTAAAACCAATATAAAATATCCATTTAAATTATGTACTTTATTTTATATACAATTTAACTGTTCATATATTATTGATAATTGGTGTATTTAACTACTTGCTTTCGGTGGCCTTGCACCAAAAATGTTTGTACCAACTCGAACAGTTGTGGCTCCCAATTCAATCTGAAAGTTTTTTAATAATTAATTAAAAACTTGACACAAAAGCCTCTAAAAAGAAAACAAACAAATAGAATAGAGATGTTAATCTTTAAGCAGCTGCATATTTTCTTAAATATTTTGCATATTTTCTTAAATCAATACATTAAGTAACTTTTCAAAAAAAGTAAATTAAAAGTGGTTTATCTGTATGGGAGCTACAAAGCCACAGCAGCATAGAAATACACACATACACAGACACGTAAAACTTATAAACTCCTCTATTTTCATTATTTTAAACAAATTTAAGGAATAACACCTTATTAAGTATAAAAAAAAATATTTCAAAAAAACATATTAAAATATAAACAAAGAGGGACTTGAATTCATGTCTATTTAGTACAAAACTTATTTGAGCAGGGAGCACTCCTCTACTCCCAGTATTTAGACAAATCACTGTCTATCACACTATGAAGTAATGTATTACATATTATGAAAATATTTGTTTAAAAAAAAATAATGGCAGTGGTAGCTGTTTAGGAGTATTTTCATTCCCTCTACTGGTAACAAGGTACACCAAGGCCACAATTGAGTTTAACACAATCTCTGAAAACGTAGACATTATTTAACAAAATTCTGAAAAATAAACATACTGCATGTTCAAAATCTGATGACATTCCCATAGATAATTCTACTTCATTAATATCCAAATTTAATTTCTCGCAAACTTCCTTTCTACATTTGGCTAATGTTAGAAAATCTGGGTTTGGGCCTTTAGATAGATCATAGTCGTATTGTCCTATTGTCATTAAACCTTTAAAGTTTAAATTTTGGCAATTTTGTATTACATGCTCGACAAGATTTGTTGCTTCCGCTGGTTCAATTCCATTTTTAGCTGAAAATATTTATCATTAAAAATAAATGGGATAATTATTTGTTAAGTAATCCAATCATGGTCATTGGCTGTAAGTATGATGATTGTTTGATCCCTTACTTAAAAGACTGAATTATTTACTTTTATACATTTCTCATAAGACAATGCATGTGTTGGATTGCAACAAAACTGGGGAACAAACTGTTTTAAAACTAGGTTTCCTCTGTCCATACTGTTAAATGTGGGATACAGTGTGAAGGTAATAAAAATTTTTGATTATCATATTTGTATTCAAAATAAGTTACCTTCTTCTCCACTAGTATTAACTTGTACCATAATATTTAATTTCTCTTCCTCTTTCCTAAATTTAATCCACTGTTTATTCAAATTATCAGCCAATTTTTGTGAATCAACTGTTTCCATTATATATAAATTGGGTGAACCTAATAATTTATTTATTTTATTTGTTTGGCAATGTCCTATGAAATGCCATTTGATATCTTTACATTTTTCAAGTATGTTAGGATCATTTGCTTTATCAGCAAGTTCATTAATGTAATTTTCACCAAAGTGCCTTTGACCAGCTTCATATGCCTCTATTATGAGCGGTACAGGTTTTATTTTTGAAACGGCTACTAGTTTCGGAGCAATTTGTGGTAGATCCTGAAAGTATTTTTTTTATAAATATGTCAGGAACTTTTATTATAAGACTGAGTTGTACGTATATTATTTCAAAATGAATATCTTAGAATAGTAAAAAATTAAATAAATATAATTAATATTATCACTCTTACTTTGATAATATTCAATAATAAAGACCTTGAACCTATACATGTAAAATGTTAAAATTATATTCTATTGTCATTTTCAAACCTGTATCTCTTGAAATGGTTACAAATCTTAAACAAATTAATAATGACAAGGTAAAACAATATTATTTACTTTGCATATCTTTATTTAGGTAGAAAAATTGTAAAACGCCAATAAGGATCTTTGAGGGTATAATTTAATTCACTTACTTTGCTCCTTCTTGCCACAGCAGCCTCTATTTGAGACAAAACTGTTTTTAATCCGTACATAATGTCTATTTCATCGGCTTTTTCGCCAGACATTATTTATTATTTTTAGAAGAACTAACCCAAAAACTGACGGATGTTATCAATTGTTATCAAGATCAATGTCAAATGTTACCGTAGTCCGAATGTCAAAGTATTAAGACCACAGTTGCTTATAAGAAATTTATTATTATTTATATATATGTAAAACTCTTATATTTTTGCAGAGTAATAAAATATCGTACGGTAACTAAATTATATATTTTTGCGTTTCAATTTTATTATATGCGATAAATGCACATGTTTGGCTAATAGTACCGTTAACTCCAGTAAGGTGGTCATAATATTTTTAAAATAAAAAGAAAACTAGGTTGAAGTACAGTACCGTATCTTTATTAAAGGTATGTCTCTCTCTATACACAAAGTGTAAAGTGTAGAATTTATTTAATAATAGCAAACCATATTTAAAAGAGTGTAATGTCTAGAATTTCTATTACTCAATAAATTAATTCTCCAGAAAACTAGAGATGCGACTATAATAAAATATTTTATATATCTGGCATCACAGCGTTGAAACGTCAACAAATGAGATTGATTTTCCCATTTGTTTTGTTGCGTTTTCCCATTACGGATATTGTAATTACTGTAATAAATATTACAACTATGCGCAAATCAATTTTACCATATTTTGGCTGATACATAATTAGCCATGACCGTGCTAGAGAAAGCGGAAAAGGCGTTGGAGTACTTGAAAAATAGTGAAGGGATCGCCAAGTAAGTTATGCGGTATTGTTTATGATAATTGATTTAATGTGTTACATTTCATTATAATGCAATTCAAATTTTTATTAATTAATAACAACATTAACGACGCTATTAATTTTATTGAAACTGTTTTTATGTGGGGCTGTTAGCATAAAACAATATAGTGTTTTATATATAATAATATCAGAATTGACGGACATTTCTCTCTACACCCTCTACTTTCTGTCCATTTTAGACATATCAAGTTAAAGGCCAGAAGTCAACATAATCCTACTAAATAATTACAATATCATCCCCAAATATGGATTGAACTTGCAACTATATTGTTAAACAATCTCATTTTTTTTCTTCAAATACAAATAGCAAAGGGAATTTATTGTCAAGATATTTTGTTTCCAACACATTGCCTTGCTTTATGTTTTTGTCAGATTGAAAACATGAAAATAATTAATTCCTCTGAGTAAAAATCAAATTCAAGACTTGCATTTACTGTTATGTGCTGTGCCACCACCCACAACAGCTTCTTATATAGTCTTAACTGAATACCTTTCTAATACTTCAGAGGACATGAACTACAAGCAGCAGCAGGTACACTTGGTCGCTGTCTTGGAGCTTTAGGCAGTAGACAGAACTGTGCTCAGCATTATGCTAATTTATTACACACTGCCATACCTACATTGTTAAATCTGGCAAGTCATGAGAGTGTAAGTAATATCTATATTTTTTTTGGTTTTGCAAATAGCAGTAGGCAGAGTAAACTAAATGTTAAATAAAAAAAAGATTTAATTACTTTAACATTTTTAAAGTAACTATCTTTGGGTAGTAGAACTTAACTTAATTTAGTTTCACGCTTTATCCCTAGCGGGGTAGTCCGAGAGAATGGAGCGCCAAACGTTACAGTCTCTACATACCTCTTTCGCCTTGTCCACTGTCATCAACCTCTTCATACATGGCCTCCAGGGGGTCCTCATGCTTTTTATGTGACCTTCCTCCAGTATCTTTGGTACTGTGTTTTCGAAGGTCAACCGAGGTCTCCCCTTACCTCTCTTACCGCTCACTTTTCCATCATAAATCTTTTTTGCCATTCTTTCATCACTCATTCATTCAACGTGCCCAAACCAGCTGAGCATGTTCTTCTTCATTCTCACCGTGACATCCTCGCTAGTACCTGCCATTCTGTGTACCTCTTCATTGCGGATTCGATCAGCTAAACTGACTCTGCGTATCCTACGAAGAGATGGCATCTCCACAGCATTCATCTTTCTTTCATTCTTCTTCTGTAATCCCACGTTTCGCTGCCGTATAACAGAGTCGGTACCAAAACTGCATTATGTACGGCCAAAGGCGCAGCTGTGCTGACGTTTCGTCATCTCATCAATGCGGCTATGGCTCCGTTAACTTTGTTACCGGCAGCAATACGCCTTTCCACATCCATCTCGTATCTTCCATCTCTACTGAACATACTTCCCAAGTATACCACTTCATTCACTTGTTCTAATATCTTACCATTTACACTGATCTTGCATTCCGTCCTTTCTTCATCTCTTTCAAAAGTTTTCTTGGGTAGTAGAAATTTGTAAAAATCTCCCTACAGAGATGTTAGCAACATAAAAAAGTTATAATAAGTGCAAAATAGTTTAGTCAGAGTGCTTGGATGATGTCCAAGAGGTATGGGCTTAATTCCCACTATACTGAATTTTTTATGTTTTCTTCATAAGTAGAGACAAATGAAATTCTCTTTATAAATTGTGTTTTTAGTATTTTAAACTTGTATTATTACTATTTAAAATATTATACTAAAACTAGTATTTTATAACTGCTCTTATAACAAGACAAAGATTGAAGTTGACTTCCACCACTAAATGATTTAAAAATTAGACAGAACATCAGAAACTGAGTGTCTTAGCTTTATGTTTCCCTTGCCTACTCTGCTATTTGCAGGGTATGGCATGAATCCCCAGAAATTATATAATTTCAAAGCTTAAACCCAGGCCCCCCTCTGAAAATATCTCTAGATATGCCCATATGTATAGTAAATGTAATGGTTGTGGGTTGGAACCTGACTGGGGCAGTAAGTAAATCTTCCTTCTTAAATCATGATCAGCATTACAAGAACAGTAATGTGTATCCTCTTGGAAATATTCTTTATATATTTACTGGAGCATATCCTCCGAGTCAGTCATTTCACTAGATTATTTAAAATATTAATTTATATAGTTGCAATTATACAGAGTGTGACTGTCAAATCGACTGGTTGTGGGTTCAATCCCCACTCAAGGAGATGAAATATTTACTTAAATTTATATTTCCATTTCTTCGCTCTGGTGTCGAGGCAAAGCGCGGCGTTGAGTTCTGCCACTCAACACGCAATGCCTCCAATTCAGCAGAAAGTCGGGAACGGAGTTTCTTAACACTAGGTTCCCTCTGCCTACCCTGCCGTGTGTATCCCGATATAGCGTGAAGCTGATTATGATTATAATTTATATAGTCTCACTCCTGTAGACTTATCTATAGTATCAATATTTCTAAAAACATTTGTTTTCTATTTATTTTCTAATAGATGTTTTGCATTATAGGCAGAAGTGCGACTACTTGGTGATGAAGCACTTAACAGAGCAGTCGCTGGAGGATTTGCCTTCCATTCATTTAAAACTAACGTTATATTGCAAAACCAAATAGATTCTGGTAAAAATGCAAGGTAAGTTTAATTTGCATATTCTTTGTAAGTTAATCACTTGTGGCGATATCTAGTATTTTGTAGTATACATACTACATGTATGAAAGGATTGTTGTTGGTGTCCTAATTTCAAAGATCTATGTAAAATTGTTGTTCACGTAATGTCATTAGATATTTAAAATAAAATGTTTTTTAAAAGTTTCCATAAGTTTTGTCTTTAATAAACCTTTCCAACCACAAACTCATTACCATCTTTTTATTGAAATGTAATATGTACACAATTTATGGTCCTCATTACAAAGTGTCAGACTGTAAAAACTGTGGTTCTGAGTTTGATCCCTAATGCATAACATTTTTTATTCTCCATTCTGATACAAAAGTGTGATGTTGAGTTCCAATACTTGACATACCTGGAACATCAAAAAGGAATTCTTTAATTCTTGTACTTGAAGTCTCTTAAAGTTCCTATTAATCCTACGTAATATAATAAATATAATATTATAAATATTAAGTTAGTAAGTGTCTTGATGGGAAGGAAGTGTGTTAACACTAGGTTCCTAGGTTATCTATGCATATCCTGTAGTGTGCAGGATACAGCTTGACAATAAAACAAAAATGTTAAAGTTTGTGAGAATAACAGTTCCCAAAAATAATATAGATTATACAGCAGAATAACAGACTGGGTGAAGGGGCTAATGGATCATTATTATTATTATAAATATTAATATTTCTAGATGGATACGAGCGACCTTATCCCGTATTTGCCTCGGTAACTGCTGGCTTAGACCAGGTGTCGGTAAAATAAGATCTCAAGCGCAGACCCTCTTCCCGAAACTAAGTCAAATTTTACGTCAGACAAGTGAAATAACACTCATAGTTGAGGCATTGGAAAATAATCTACCTAGAATATTGAATGCACTCGCCGAGTATACTACTGATGAAGAGATTTCTGGTTGGTATAGAGGATTTTTTTAATATTTCAAGAAAACATATCAAATTTCAGATTGTGACCACCGTGGCACAACGTCTAACTGTAAACGCGACGGTTATGGATTCGAATACCACTCGGGGGAATATATTATTTTCGATTCCTCTGAATATGTAATAATATAATCTGATACATACACAATGGCTAGAAAATTGTACAGTGTATAAAATATAAATTTAAAATATTATTCTAGATCTTTCCAAAGCTCTGCTGTCACACATAAATTCCTCGGAGCCAGCTGTAAGAAGAGGTATATCAAACTGTATAGCACATTTGTGTTCTCATCGAGAAACTTTATTGGGAGATGTATTGGTTAGAATGTATGGTGAGTTTTCCTTTTCTTTTTAATTATAAAAGTAGAAATGCTTGCTGAATGGTAAAATTCTACGCCAAATAAAAAAATCGCAACTTATTTCTTAAGCCAGTTCTTCTTAAGTCATAGGCAGTAATTTTGGTGGACTGGTGAAAAATTATAAACAATAAAATAATTTTATACAACAATAAAATATTTTTTTAATTAGATCTAGAAGAATTCAGTGAAAGCCTGGGAACGGCGTGTTAATACCAGGTTAAATCTGCCTATCCAGCTATGCGACGAATACAGCTCGAAGCTAAAAAAATATCCTATAGTTCCTAAGATTTATTTGTTCAAGGATGAAAACTTTTCAGCTTTATAATATTAGCATATATTTAACTGTCTTAATAATATTTTTTTACAGAAAATCTATGGCCCTCCACACTAGAGGACACAGTTATAATTGGTTGGTTTTGCGTTATAAAAGCAATATTTCAAATAAATGATATATCTAAGTTTAAAGAGCACGAAGTTTTTACAGTACAAGATTATTTGGAGGTTAGCAATTTTAATTTGTAAATTATATTAGATAGTATGTTAGTTGTGATTACCAATTCAATATTATAATTTACAAAAATTTAAAAATTTTTGGTTAATTTTTATTTTTTGTCACTGATTTCTCGCGGCATTGCCTACCCATTTGCTTTATTACATCTTTTGTAATCATCAATCATCATAATATTCAAAATGAAAATTAAAATATAAAAAAAAAATCATTTAATTTAATTTTATGGCATTTGATTGGAAAAGTGACAGTTGTGGGTTCGAAATAAGTTTATTTATTCGTGAAGTCAAAATATCTGAATTTGATGCATAGAATGTAGTTAAAGTAAACCTATGTATAAAATGCTTATTTTATTTCAGTTATACCATCTATCTATCCATTATATAGAAATATCAACAGAACATAATACTCAGAATACTTTATTGGAGTGTCTTTGTATTTTATTATCGAGAGCTAAAGATTTATACAGAAGTGCTCTATTGGAAAAAAGCCCGAGGTCCGTATGTTTGGATGAGAGAAAAGGTCATAGACGGAATATAAGTAAGTTGTATTTTAATAATAGTAAATTAGTAATCATAATAATTTTTTTGCTTCAAGCACACTTAACAAGGTAGCCAGAGGGAACCTCGGAACCTAGTGTTAAGACACTCCATTCCCCATTAAGACGATCTATTCCTCACTTTCCGCCGAAAAATGCGGCATCGACTTCCGACCGCTATTCATCACGGAGTGCCTCAAGAATTCAGCGATGCGTGTGTAACGGAGTGTCTTAACACTACGTTGCCTCCCCTGCTGTATGCGGGATGCAGCGTGAACCTAAAACAATATTTCTATATAATATTTTTATTTCAGGTTATTCCAGTGCAATATCAACTCGTACAATAGCAAGTATGCCGATAGATACAAAAGATAGTGAAATTAGTTTTAAAGGTGCATTACAACTTGGTAGCTTGTTGCAATTGAATTCTATTAGCGGTAGCACTGATGAATTGGCTATACAGGTAAAGATCTCATCTTAATGCAATGCAATATTTTAAACATTTTCAAAGTATTATTCTGCATTGAAAATATTATAGATAGCATATAAATAACGTAGCGGTACTCGAACCTACGTCTCTTGAATGTCTTCTAACAAAACATTTCTTTCACACATATATTGCAGTCATTAAGTCCTAAAATCTTACAATTATTCTTCAAGAATTTAAATTACAACGATTTTTATTTATAATATTTGATTATAGAAAAAAAACAAAAAACGCGGCATTGCGGTTTCTATTCACATTTAATGGAATGACTTATTTAATATTTTTATTGCGGCGTAGTGTTCCGCCGCGTTTCCGTTGAGTTTGAGTTGAAAAGGCATGTCTTGACCAATTTATCGGTGCGTGGGGAACAGGTTGTTCTTAACACTAGTTTTCCTACTCTGCTATATGCGGGATACAGCGTAAAATTTAAAATAATCTACTGACGAATTCTCGAGGCATCACGTGTTAAGTGACGGGACTGAATTGAAACTTGTTGACGGAGTTAGCGAAGAAAATGTAAATATTAAATATTTTAAGTTCTTTGATTTTCACGATTATTACACATTTTAAATAAAACTATTTTAACCGGATTAATCGCGTATATTTTGTATTTTTATACATTTTTGGAAACCCGACGTTTCGAACACTTTGCAGTAGTCCGTGGTCACGGGTAGACTGANGTTTTATTTAAAATTAAATATTTTATTCTCCTGAGTGGGAATCGAACCTACAACAGTCGCAAACTTGTTCATCTGCGCGACAACGCGCGACGGTCTCATCAAAGTTGTGTTGTGATCTTATAATGGTATAGTTATTTCCTCCATTAGACACCAGATTCACCAAACAGTGAGCCGGACATACAAATGTCGGATACGGAACACCTGTCAACAATCCTTACAGAGAAGTTACAGGAGTATGAGGAAGATGGAGAAGACCAGATTGTTAAAGAAGATGTATTGAAGGTGTGTGTGTGGTTTTTTTAATTAAATGTATCCGTCAAAATAAGATACCATGGGGGTTCACGATGAAAGGTTTGCACGGAGTGATCGCTGCCAGCCGCTAGAGCGCACTCTTAGGGTGTTGCCTTGGGAGGAAGCGCACCAGTGCGTCCCCGCTGGTGTGTTAAATGTCGACAAATGGAAAGAGGCTTGAGTTCTTTAAGAGGGAGAAATAGCTCAGATCTTTTCCCTCCGCATGAAGGCGGAACAATTCTTGCGAGCGAGGACGACCCGATGAGAATGAAGAAGAACGTGCTTATCTGGTTTAGGCACGTTGAAAGAATGAGTGATGAAATGACGAATGGCAAAAAAAAAAATTATGATGGAAAAGCGAGCGGTATATAATACATTTTTCCTAATAATGTGATACAATTATTTTGTATATCATACTTATTTTTTAACATATCCAGTTTGTATTTTATCATGTTTTTTAACTTATCAGATAGGCAGAGGGAACCTGTAAACCTAGTGTTAAAACACTGTTCCTCATCCAAACACTGCCGATGCCCTCTTTCCGCCGTGCTGAGCGGAACTCAACGCCGTCGATATAAATAAATAAAGTATTAAATTTATAATTTTTCTAGATCAACATTGGTTCAGCACTCGACGATGATATAAGACTGAAGTACTGTGGACGTCTTCTCACTTCTAAGTTTCTTCTAACTGGGAACAAAGGAGGTGTTATATCTGATAGGTACTGAAAAAATATTTTTTTGTAGAAAATTATAATATAAGATAGCATTTTGGTGTAACCGCGATGGTTGTGGGTTCCATTCTCCAGTAGGTAATTATTTTGTTTAATTTTCTCGCTCTGGTTAGAAAATAATACTCGCAATGTCTGAAAAATTGCGGTGTATGTGGAACGGAGAGTCTTAACACTAATGCAGGATTCAGAGTGAGGCTATGTTATATATAAAAGTTTTGAAACAGTGTACAAGTTCAATCTTTTAACGATTTTAGTGAAATATGAAAAGTACGCATACCCACCATTCAGTAACTGAAGTAAGTGTCACTTAACCTATATTTTCTCTTCTCAGATCAGTTCGTGTATCAGTGAAGTCATCAGCGTTGTCCTGTTTGTCAGTTATAATGCAGTTATATCCTCAACTTGCCACATTATATCTGGATAAAGATGCAGATTTGAAGTTTATTAACTTCTCTGGTATGTAGTGTTTTAATTTAACGTTTTTTTTTCTTTTTGTATTTTTTTTATATTTTGTTTGTTATTGACCAAAGATCTGTACTTTTTTTGTAGTTAATATATTTGTTTAAAATTCATTAAAACTAGACTTAACACTAGACATACATAAACATAGTTTCTATGTGCCCTTAAGGGACGGTCATAATCAGCAGTTTTTTTTGTTATATTATATTGAATAGCATTCACCAACTTGTTTTCTTTTACTTTGATTAGAAGGGGAAAATAAAAATAATGTTAGAATTTTCTTACAATAATTATTGATTTTCTTATAATATTATATATTGATTACATATGTTTCATAGAATTGCGGCTTATTTAAACATAATTATCATTGTTTCTTTATATTTGTAATAAACCCGATAATTTCAATCGTCAGGTTCATCAGAAGGCACGGATTCGAACCCAGACCAAGTGAACGAATTCATACTAGAACGAAACGTCTGCTACCAAGATTCCATAACAGAATCACTAAGTCAAGAATTATTGAATCGAAGCACAGACAGTCAATCACAACAATACAGAAAAGATAGTAAAAGTCTCGAAAAATCGATAGACAGCGAGCTGAAAAGCTCTAAAGACGTCCAAAGCGCCATTTTGGATAGTAAAGTGGGAAATTTAGTAGGAAGTGGTTTCAGTAACAATAGTACTAACGCTAATATGACTAATAGTAATTTCACAACGAATTCCAATATGACGAACAGTATCGATATCATATCGACTGGTTATCCGAGTAGCGGTGACATATTATCATCGAGTATCGATTTAGATATGAAATTCGATCATTTCGGCGAATCGCAACCGAATATAGAAATAGATGTTGACAAGAAACGCGAGTTGAAACGTATGGAAGTAATCGATAGTGATGATAAAATCGATTCCGAATTCGAGTTTCAGCATGTTAGTGATGTTTTTTTTCTGTTCGAGAACCATAGTGATCCTCAAATAAGGGGTTTGGTTAGAGCTTGTATGGCGAGTTATTTGGTTTCTTCGTTAGATTTGTCACACGGTGATTACAACAGATGGAGGAATTATACGCTGTTGCCGAAGGAGATAAGTGAGTGTATCACTGTGGAGAAGATTGTTGATGTTATTTTGAAGGTTAGTTTTAAGACACTTAGTTAGTTAGGAATAGATAGTTGAGGCGCGGATTTCTCGACGGGGAATCAAACCCACAGCCGTCGCGATCCTTCCGCGTTTTTTTTGCTATTTTCTTAATTTTTATTATTAATTTACTGTAACAATTATTATAAATTTACTTTAGCAGTTATCATTTATTTATTTGAATATTATTTACTTTGTCCCTAAGGGTCTATCAGATGATATATACTCGACAGTGAACCACACGCTATCGTCATTAAGTAGTGTCTCGGAGGCACTGAGCGCTAGTATCCACTACAACCTGGTCACTAACATATTGAATTCATTAATTAGTGTCCAATACAATGGATATTGGTTGTGCAGAGTGAACCTAGCTAAATTGTATGAAACATTGCCTTATGAAAGGTAAGTAAGTTTATATTTTTCTATGGAAATTTCTATTAGAGTGGTAATCTAACTTGTACCTTTCGAGTCATATACTATAGTTAAAGCTCTGTAGCTATAGTTTTCGTTTCCTCGCTCTAGTAACGAGGCAAAGCGCGGCGTTGTGTTCCGCCGCTCTACACGCAATGCATCTAGAATTCAGACACCTTTCATTCAACCACCAACCAGTCGCGTTTACAATTACACACTTGTGCATCTGAGCCACGACTGGTCTCGTGTATTGATATATCGTGGCCATCCTGAAGTTAGGTTTTCTGAACTGTTGCGCATTGTATGATAGAGAAGACATCTACACAGCCATCTACAGCTAATTTCAGGGCGGTCTCGACCCATCCACCATACTGTATATTATATTAATGTTTTCTAGAATATTCACGCTGCACTCTGAATATTATTCAAGAAGTAAATTAATAATGGATGCGTTATTACATTTGTTATCGGACCAAGATCACAAAGTTAGGACTGCGGCTGCACAAGCCATTGCAAGGTAAAATAAAAATCAGTTCTTCAATACTTTTACATATGTACTTTAGTTAAGATGATTTGTAATTGGATTTTTCTTTCTATTTTTTCTTCGATCAATGTAAATTTCGATTTGAGTTAGCGTAACTCACTAATATCTTTCAAGCAAGGTCTTTTTTTAATATTTTGCTGGCAAAGCGTAGCGTTGAGTTTCACCGTTCAACACGCAATTCTTTAAAAATTGGACGAAAAGTGGCTTAACACTAGATTCTCTCTGCGTACGTTGCGTGGGATGTATATATGTGGGATACAGTGTGAATTAAAAAAAATAATTCTTGCATTTCAGAATTGTTCCAAAAATATATCCGCCACGCAAATCAACACCGATATCAATAATGGCTCATATAGCTAAAGAACAGAGTAAAATATTCAATTTCGATACTAATTCACTATCTCTAGAGATAGTAAGAGATATATATTTCTATAACGATTTGCCAAAGCAATTAAAATGTGGGGAAATTTTGGAGAATGTGGACAGTTTGAGTTTTATAATTGGTGATTTAATGGGAAGGTTGATGGCGTCGAATAGTAAGAGTTATTCGGTAAGTATTACATTTAGTAATATTAAATGAATATTTAGTTAATATGAGATCAATGTTGGCAACATTATTTGTCGTAGAAAATATACTATTTGTATTATGGTGTGCTTGAAAGCTGCTAAAAACTTAAATATTATGAGGCTTTCTATACATAAAGGGGACTAATATACGAAAATAAGTGCACACATTGCAATATGATTATTGCATGTCTTTTAAAATATCTATAGAAGTGTCTGCACTTATCTTTACCAAAATTTTTGCCAAAAGCTACTAAAATATTTATATTTTTCTAATCATGTAAATAATATATATATTAGTCCTTAGTCCATAAAATTTATATTAGTCCTTAGTCTACTTAGACAAAACTAGCTACTTACTGACTGACTACCTAACACTCAATATCTCCAAATTATGTAGACTGAAAGTGAACACGTACTAAGTTGTATACTTCCGTTTTCAAAAAAAAAAAAACTATTTGTATATCATCTGTGATATTTAATTTCATGACAATCTTTTTTTATTACAGCAAGGTCTTTTACAAACACTACAACAAATATGCCACACGTGGTCTCCGTGGAGACACGTCGAGGCGTATACGGAGCAAGGCGTGTTGTCCTACTGCCTGGATGTGCTGGAGTGCTGCAACGACAGCGTTAGTGTTAGATGCATGTTGATGGACGTGTGCCGGTTGGTTTATCCGGGTAAGTGGAGAATATGGTGGAAATGGTTTTTTTTCAGTTCACTTTCTACTAAAAATACAAAAGTTTATAATTGTGGTGTTAAAACAGAGTGTCGAAACATTGTGTGTTGAGTGTCGGAACTAATAACGCACTTTGTTTTGATATCAGAGCAAGAAAAATCGAAAACACGACCGTCGTGCTTACAGTCATCTGTGACGCTGCTTCATGACGATCTCGATTTAATTGAGTGTATTTTTCCATTTATATAAAAGAATATTGATAGTACTTTCTTATTTACTTATCTACAGTCGAAATCCACAACATAATGCGCCACAAAACGTCAAACCGTGACATATTCGAGCGTGACACGCAAGATATAAAAGAAAAATGGCAACACCTAGACAACGAAAAAGTTGCAAATTTAGCCCAAAAGTTCTTACAAGTTACTTTAAAAATGCTAAATGTATTAGTACATTTGATAGAGGAGTTTAATCCTAATTTACATTTAAATAAGAGTGGTATTGTTTTACCGGGAAGTCCTGTAAGGAAGAAAACACAAGGTTAGTGATTTTTTTTTCGTTTTGTGATTTTTGTCTATTTTTTTAAAGATCTATTGTTGTGTAGGTTATTGTTTGTCTATGTGATGGGATCTATAAATCTACTTGGCCACAGAAAGAAGTTTTCATTTTTATGTTTGCCTATTAAGATTTGAATGTACTACCGTTTTGTCCAATACTAAAGAAAATGTATACCTAATGTTAGGAGCCTTTGTCCTTCTCTTTGAACCATTTCTGGATTTTGATTCTGATATCGTAATTTGACACTTGTCAACTACAGTATGGCATATATTTATAAATAGTGTAACACAAATAAATATCTTAATAACATATTTTATAAATACATATTTTTAGAAGTAAATCCACGTAAAAATAGTCTACCAACAGAAAATGAGGACAAAACACTCAGAAAACGACCTCCAATACCACCTACAAGTTTGAAAGCAAACTTTGCTGGACATTTCTTTAATGAACCTTTTTATATGAAATTGTATGAAAATTTGAGAGCTACTTATTCTAATCATAAGGTAAGATTAATAAAATTATTTAAAAAAATATTAAACGATATAATTATAGAAAATCATAGGGTTTTTGGACTAGACGTATTCTCGTATTCGATAGTTGTTATAATGGAAAGTAGGAAAATTTGATACAAAAAAATTACATAAAAGGTGAAACTTTTTTATATTTCCAGATAAACCTAGACCCAAAATCAAGTATATTCTACGAATTCTTACATACAACGCTCAATTGTCTCGCAATTCAATTAGAATTATCCACTGAACGCGAATTTGGCAGTGTCACCGAAGAAATACTATTCTACCTCAAAGTCATAATNTTTTGGACTAGACGTATTCTCGTTTTTGATAGTTGTTATCACCACCTTACATGAAGCAAATCGAAAGAGGATGAGAATGGTTTAATTTATTTTCTCGTGAGTGCCAGTCGAACTCACAGCCATTGTGTACAGTAAGATATTTTTCAATATCATTGTAACGAATAATTGAATGAAAAGTAAGAAAAACTAATTACATAAAAAATATCATAAAAGTTGAAACTTTTATTTCCAGATAAACCTAGACCCAAAATCAAGTATATTCTACGAATTCTTACATACAACGCTCAATTGTCTCGCGATTCAATTAGAGTTATCAACTGAACGCGAATTTGGCAGTGTCACCGAAGAAATACTATTCTACCTCAAAGTCATAATGCCTTTGTGTCCAGATTTAACAGTCTATAACATAACACAGTTGCTAAAATGTCTTTTTGGTACAAATATGATAAATCAATATACAGACTTCTTATCTATAGCTGATAAGAAACAGACATTAGAAAAAACTATTTTTTTCCAAGATATAATGATGGTTAATTTAGGAAAAGTGACTGATGATGACAAAAGTAGTATAAGTTCAAATTCCAGTCAGAAATTGTGTCTAGACCAAAAGAATCCTAGGATGTTAGAGGAAAAGAATCTTCTTATACAAATGGAGAACTTTGCGAAGAACAGAATGGATAGGAAGTGGAGTACTAATAAGAAGGAGTTGGAAAGATATATATTGCTTTTTGAACCAGTTGTCATACAATCCTTGAAGGTTTGTTTCTTTAATTATGTTTTTCAGCTTTATGCCGTATCCCGCACATAGCACCTATCCCTCCGTTTTCGAGACTTTGCCTGTTGAGTGACGGTAATCGCTCTTTGCCTTGTTACCAGAGCGAGGAAATCAAAATATTAAATAATTCATTGCACCGATTGGGAATCGAACCTACAATTTTTTTTGTTGTTATTGTTGTATATTTTTTTTATCTTGAAACTTGGTCGTCTTAGTAGGCTATTGAGGGTTGGATGCTAAATAACTAATTATTTATTTATTTCTTATAAAAAACAGATGTCTTTTCCTGAATTTTTACACACCTTTCATTCGATAGGAAAATAAAGAAAAGAATAACAGATACCAAAATCAAATATCCGCATTCATCTGCAGCCAACATCAGCGCGGCCACGACTCGTCGACCATACTGTACTATTTCTTCGAATCTTTTAATTTTTCTTTCAGAGTTACACAATGCAAAACGACATTCCCCTGCAATGCACAGTCCTCCGCCTCCTCTGCCAGCTACTGGCGTTACGCGTGAACTACTGTATGTTAGACAGCGACCAAGTGTTCATAGGGTTCCTCATGCGACAGCTGGACCTGGTGGAGCAGCATGAGATACCGCCGTGAGTGTTATGCTGTCCTGGTATTTGTACTGAGTAACGTCAATTAGACGTATTTTTTTTCTTCAGCTTGATTCTGTATCCCTCGTGCAGCAGAGTGCGCAGAGCTATTCTGGTATTAAGACACTCCGTTCGCCATTTTTCGCCGAATTCTGGAGGCATTGCATGTTGAGTGGCGGAACTCAACGCGGCGCTTTGCCTCGAGACCAGAGCGAAGAAAAACAAAATATTAAATATTGCGTTTCTATATATTTATGCATTTTTTAAAGTGTAATTCTACATTTAGAAAAGAAAAATTATTTAGAATACATAAAAAAAATAAGTGGGATTTTAACCAGCACAAACGACACGAGAGGTTCAAATCCCGCTACGTTTAATTTTTTATTTCATTATATGTTTTTTTTTTCAGAAACTGCTGTGAACTCGTAAATAGCATATTGCAATTTCTAGTACAATTATCTTCGTCTAAACATCACACTAAGCAAATTATTGAGATACCAAAGGTATTTTTTTTATTAAATAACTTTTTGTTATAGCAAAAGAAATAACGATGTATATTAAAATTATTTCTTGTTTCAATTTGATTGAGATATATAGACAAAGATTGTCAAAATTAAAGTTTTCAGTTGAACCCACAACCATCGCGTGTACATTAAGATAAAATTGTCATATTTGTATATTTATTTTTACAACAAAAACTTATAATATCTGGTCCCAAAAGCTACAGGCTTAAGTACTGCATCTTTAATATGTTTTACTGCTTCACGCTGTATCCCGCTAATATATGGCAGGAAAAACAACCTCTGTTTCCCAAGCAACGGTCTTAATTTTCGAGACATTCCGTGCTGTTAAATGGCGGAATATATCATGTACCAGAGCGCGATAATAAAAATAATTCTTTCCCCTAAGTGGGAGTTGAACCTTTAACAGTCGCATTTTAATTATTTGTAATTTATTTTCAAACGTTTATTTTTATAGTTAATCCAACTATGTGACGGTCTAATGGCTTCCGGAGCTCAAGATGAATGTATAGCGGGATTGGAACCTGTAGCTGTCAGAGTTTTTAGTAATATGAATGGTAAGTAATCTAAATATATATAAAACGCTCTTGTTACTGTAGTGAATATTAACTTTTAATAAAATTNGAGGCGGAATACGCGGCGTTTAACTCAGAATTGTGGTATGTAAGTTCCTTAGGGAGTAAAAGAAAACGATTTTCCGAAATTTCTATGGAAACCAAAAAATAACAGGTTTTTTTTATTATAACCTACTTCAACGAAGTCGCGAGCTATAAATTCTTATTGTGATAATATATCATTTAACGCAAAATATTGATGACGGGAAACAAGTAAGGGTATTTTAAAAATAATCAAGTGATAGAATAATTTAATTATTTTTAAAAACTCCCTTAAAAGTTCGCGAAACTTGAACATGTGTATTTTTGTATTATATGTATATTGTACTTGAGGACGAATGAATGGTGTGTTATATTTTGTTGTGTTTTAGGTAGCACAGTGTTAGGAAGAGCTCAACAACAAGAAGTTCAAGCTACTAGAGAAGTTTTGTTTTACATGTTGCAGAAAACTATGCATCAGCCGAAAGTGAGTCATTGTATTTAATTTATTGTACTTATAATATTCTATATATTTATATAAAAAATACGTAAAATGTATTCTACTATTATACATACATAATTTTATATTTTACATATTTAAAAATATTTCTTTAAGTTCACGCTGTTTCCTACAAATAGCAGGGTGGCAAAGAGAACTTATTTTTATTGCGTGTTTAGTGGCAGTGCTCAACACTGCGATCTGTCTTGTTACCAGACCAATGAAATGAAAATAATATTCCCTGAATGGAAATCGAGCCCACAACTGTCGCGTGCACAGTTACACACTATGCCGCTGCACCATGATTGCCTCTACATAATTTGGGACGATTCTTACATATTTGGATCTTTAAATATTTTGTATAACCAGGTACTAGACCTAGTGTCGTGCGTCCTCTCCCTCTCGCAAGAGCACCCGGAGAGCTACTACCGCTGGTCGGAGCTGGCCAGTGACACCCTCCTGAACCTCCTCAGCGAGAGGAGTGTGGAGTGTGACACTGTATCCGCAGTCACATCACTAGAGAAACTCCTTCTTTCGCTGTATAGGGATGTGCTGCTGGAACAGAGTAGAGTTGAGATTATATTGAAGATATTGTTCAAAGCGCCGCCTGATCAAGTAAGTTGTTGAAAATGATTCGAAATCTTGAATGCACTAATTGCTCTTGATATATACACAAGATACTACCGCCAAGTAACATTATAAATAATTCACCATATTTATATTTTTTTTAGGAAACCACGCCAAGAAAACTAAAACTACGATATTTAACAATAATAATGGTATTATTACGTAAAGTACTAGTTCTTATACCAGAAACTGAAATACTTTTATCAATAAATGACTTAAAATCAACCTCTATATCCCCTCAATCAATATTTTTCAACGTAAAACCTAACGTAGACCCTCTAAATGTACAAAATGTTAACGAAAATTGTGCAAATTTGTCACCAGATGTGATTTTAGTTAGGTTTTTGTTCAAAACTTTGACTTATGCTATAATCGAAATGGATGATTTTCAAGCGAAAATGGATATAAATGATAAGGAAGATAAGGATCAAAATAGATTGTTGTATGCTGTGTGCGTTAATATTATTATACAAGCGAAGTTTATGCTGCATTTGGCAAGTAAGTATTGTTCTTATAATTATACTAGTTTTTGCTACGTCTACTTCCACGTAGTCAAAAAAAGCCGCAGATATATATACCTTTACTTTTTTTCAGTTTTTAATATTTTTAAATTTTAATGTAGCATATAAAAATTGTCTTCCTATTTGCATTCTGTTATTCTTTTCAGACAAATAAGGAACTCTTTAGTTATTCCTTTTGTTTAAAAGGGGTGTATACGATTATCTACTTCATTTTTGTGTGACAATTAACACTAAATTCACACACATTTAGTGACAAATGCACTGTCCACTAAATGGAAAATTGAGTGCTAATTATATCTATCTCTATTATGAAAAATGCTAAAAAAATCATATATTTTATATTAATTACAAATTCCAGATGGCTGCCTATTCCCCCTAACAGCTAAAACAGCTCAAACAATATTACACAATGAGCAAAGCGGTCTCAACACAGGCTTATACAGTCCAGAGGAAAACATACCGTTAGATAATCTAAACTTAATATGTTTGAAGTCGGCCAATAAGATACCGTTGTTGACTGTGCATTGGTCACATTTGTTGATACGGTGAGTATTACGAGAGTAGTAATATTTGATTTTACTAAAAATATTGCTTATATGGCAGGGTTTTTAGAAATATCTTAGTTCCGACGTTTTGAAATTCACTTTCAGGTTATTTTAGAGACGTTGTATTTTGAGTGGCGGAACTCAACGCGTTTTGTTTTATTCCTTGATTAGGGTAAAGGAAATAATTGGGAATCGAACCCACAATGATTGCGTGTACATTCAAATTACAATATACAATGGCGTACCTAACATTCCATTTTCCCTTAACAAATGGTTGAAATTCTGTATACATTTTGCTTATAGTTAAATTATGAGTTATATTCTTTTTTCGTTTTAGATTAAACTTCCTATCACACAAATATTGGCAGAAACTAATAGGTTTTGCCCGAAATCTTCCATTAAGTGCGGACAGTGGGGACACGACTTTACTAAAAGTGGACATACTACAAACATCGTGTGTAATGGCCTATTGTGAATATTTTGTGAGTTGTTTTTTGTTTTTTCTGCTATAAACGCGACAGCTATAGGTTTGATTGGAGTGAAGGGGCTGACTATTCTGCCTGTCTATGTATTGCTTGTTGTATGTGTGGGGAAATAACAACAATAAGAAAGGTAAATTATGGATATAAAAAAAAAATAATAGATAGTTTTTCAAAGTCGCTAGTGCATTCAACAAGTAGTGGTGCTTTTTAAGTACGTTTGTTCAGTATTAATGATGTAATCGATGTCACAAAAAAAAGTTATTTCGTGAAAGTTCTTTTATCGAGATCTATTTGTTGACTTATTGCAATTGTTGCCTATAGAGATTTTTTGAACTCAAAACATTGATAGTGGGATTATAGACTTATATTTGCTAATAAAAGCAAATCTTCACATACATATTATATATAAATATACCTTTTACAAGCAAATTTCAACCAACAGGTAGACAACGGTCTATCGGAAGCGGTCCACCTGACCTGGCTGCTCGTGAACAGAGTGCACGTACTAGTGTCGCAGTACAGCGAGGAGGTGGTGCGCGGGCTCGCGCGGCGCGTGCAGCGCGCGCCCGGCGCCTCGGGGCTGCTGCTGCAGGCCGTGGCGGCGCGGTGCCAGGCCTGTATGAAGGTTGCTAGAGGTTCCTGCAATACATACGCTTTAAAAATAGGGATCATTGTTTGGGAAGCTGAAAAGTACAGTACGGTCAACGAGTCGTGCATCCTGTAGTTAGTGGCTAGCTTGTTTTTTTATTTAAATTACATAATATTGTGATTCGCTAATCCTATCCCTATTATAATTATTAAAGGAATAAACAATAAAAAATTATAATTTAAATAGCACTTTACTTGATGAAGCCGGTCATGGCGCAGGGGCACAAAGTAAAATAGACTAATTGTGTTCAATCCCCATTCGAGGAAATGAAATATTTATTAACATTTATATTTTAATTTCTTCGCTCTGGTGTCGATGCAAAGCGCAGCGTTGATTTCAGCCATTCCCCACGCAATGCATCCAGAACTCAGCAGAAAATGGGAAACGGAATGTTTTAACATTAGATTCCATCTGCCTACCCTGCTGGGTGCGGGAACCAGCGTGAAGCTGATTTATTTTACTTGACTTGATAACAACTTATGTGTACTTGCAAATATTATAAATAAACTAATTTCATTGTTCTTTTAAATAATTTGCCTGTAGTCATACACTTCATACATATATTCTTTTATTTTTTTATATTTACTTACATGAAGTACACTAACAATAAAATTTATTTTTCTTAATCTGTTACAGGACGAATTTGCACTAAATGTATATAAAATTCTATCCATATGTCACGAGAGTCAATCAGGATCGTTAGTGTTCTTCATATGCCGTATCATTGGGAAACTAGAACCATCTATTGCAACGAGGTAATGTATGATTATTGTGCCACATTTGAGGCCAGTCGTGGCCCAGGGCCACAAGCGTGCAATTGTAAACGCGACTGGTTGGGAGTTCTGCTTGAGAAAATTAAGTATTTTGTAATGAAAATATTTTTATTTCTTCGCTTTAGGCAAATTGTGGTGTTGAGTTCCGTCACTCAACACACTTGCACTAGGCTTCCAGCTTCATAGGGAAGACAGCGTAAAGCTATAAAAAAGTATATTGTTATTGTGTGTATTACAATACTAATGAATACGAATATGAAGTAAAGTCCCTTCAATCCTGGTCCTGGTCAATTTTATTTGAAATATTTTTTTTTTATTTATGTACTACATTACCACTTGTGTTTCAGTGGGTAATGTTAAATATGATTCAGATGCTTATAAATATTATATTAGTGGACATTATACGTACGACATTATACGTACATGCAATATATACATTTGGATTTGTGTATTTGGTCCACGCTTTTCGAAATTCATAGTTTGACACCAACTAACAGAAAACCGAGAACAGTGTGTTTTAACACTACGTTAAACATTTCATATTCATTTGTATAAATTTACAGATTTGCAAAACTAGCAATAGATAGATGTAAACTACTAAAAGATATGTCGCCTGAAGCAATCAACTCACAGCTATCGAAGGAGGATGTGCAAGTCGCATTGGAACTGTTACAGAGGGACAAGATTCATATACGGTAAGATGATGAAATTATTTAGTTTTGAGTATATTATACATTTATAAAGCCGACGAGTTTAATTGGCTTAAGAATTAATGGTTAGAATTGAAAAAATCTTTTTGTGTTGTATGGAATTTACTATTTATTGAAGAACACTATAGATTATACTGGAATGTATAATCTATAGTGTTCTTCAATAAATAGTAAATTACCTACCTTATTCGTTTCACTGTAACGCTGTGTATGTGCGCTCAAAGTTACCTCGGATACTTAAAATGCGTCGTGTATCATACACAACTGTTATTTATATTAATTTTACCATGTCGACAGACAGGTAATGTTTTTTAAAAGCAGAATATGACATTTTATTGTAACTAATAGAAATTTTAGTTAGAATATGAGATGAGAATTGAAATTAAGGCCAGTTGTGGCATAGGGGAATTCGGGAAATGAAATATTTAACTTGCTTACTTGGTCCATTTTGCGAAAATATTGCTTTAAATTGGTTAGTTCCTAAATATAACGTTGGGAGATTTTATAGATATAGACGAGATGATAAAAAACCGCGTTAATAATTGAGAATCAAAAACCCAAAAAGTCTCAAAAGTAAACCCACCAACTATAAAAGAGCTGTTAATTTTAAAACTACTCAGCATATTTTCTTGAATCATGAAAATTAACACTCTATTAAGTCACTTTTCAAATAAAAAAAGTCAATTCATCCAATTTGGAGCTGCGATGCCATAGATAGATATACAGATATACATGTACACATGCTAAAAGTAATATTTTTGCAAAATAAGATCTTGATTATTACACATTTTAAATCAAACTCTTTAACCTGAATATTAGGATATATTTATTATTATTATACATTGCTACTGTCATCGTGTCCGCGGATTACTGCAAAGGAAACGACGGATTTCAAAAAACAGATAAATATACACGATTAATTCGGCTAGTTTCATTTTGTTTTTCATTATAATTACAGATATTCAACGCTCGTTAAAGAACTGAACGCGTTAGCATCTACAGTATTTGATCTATCGCCACTAGATTTATCTCAGGACAGAGCGATCAATTCACATTACATAGTAACTACTAATGTTGATGGGAATTGGTTGCTTAATCAGATTAAAAGCAGGTGGGTTTTTGTTTTGAATTAATTAAAAATGATTATTTATAGTATGATGATTAAATAAAATATTCTAATATAAATTTAGTTTTCAATATCAAAATTAATATGAATAAAATAAACGAAACTTAATTGAGTTAAAAATCATAATGTTTGAATCAAACCTGCTTAATTAAACATTAAATAATTTTATTAAAATGTTGTTTATAGTTTAAAAATCGAAATATTTTTTTTTCTAACATATTAAATTATTCTGTATATAATATTGAATTAATAACACGTTATAATTTTATTAATTTTAACTATGTAATAGAACCAAACCATATAATAGAGAAATAGAACCAAAACTTAATTGAATTTACTACCTTAGTAGTAACGTGGATATTATTTTTACAATAGTTAATTATTTATAAATCATTTACAGATGCTGTTTAACTGACTCCAATATACCAAAAATACCAAAACAAAATGATTTAGCCCTATGTCTATCTAAATTATCTCAAGAAGATCTAACTACAATAATGTCATGTCCAGAATTTGACAGGAAAATATTAAATGCATGTTTTAAAGTGGCCAGCGACATGTTTACTAGAAACTTCTTAAATAATATCTCAGAAATAGAATTAAGGGAGAGTGAGTTAGAATCTATTAAAGAACAGAGGGAGTTAGAAAGAATTCGAGAAGAGGCGATAGATAGTAATAAATTAAACGTAACTAATTTACATGTATTCAAAAAGAATGATAAGGAATCAAAATCCCAATTTTTTATACCCATAATCGAAAACGATGTACAAGAAAAATTCGGAAATTTGCAAATTTCTCAAGAAGACATTGAAATCGTTGTGCCTGAAATACCTAAATTGTATCAAATATCAATATTAACTTTGGATAAATCGATATCTGATGTCTTAAGGCTGTTTCCCAAACAAAACAGACCCTTAAGTCAGTCGGAAAACTTTAATCTAAGTATAGAACAAACTATAGATAAATACACAAGAAGATGCCACCAAGTGTTTCAAGATAAGCTTTTCTATCAAGAGTTTATGACAATACAAACGATTTTGACCGGTTTTCTTCAAAATGTTACTCGAATAATCGAACTTATCGATGATACAGATTGCGATTTAATTGATAAATGTATCGAGAATATAATACCGAGTTCAATAGCGAGAAATATTGCCGTATTTTCGGTAGTTTCATTACAATACTTGTCGTTTATAATAAAAAATAAGAAAATAGTCGAAACACCGATTCCGGCGGATGTGTCATTTCGTGTGACCAACGTGTCAATAGATAATATATGTATTGATCATGTTATTTTAGTGACTATTAATAATGTGGCAAAGGCTTTAAGTATTAGGGAAATTTGGTTAGAATTGAACGTGGAGAATAATTATAATAGAACTCAGTCTGCTATTAGTTGTTTATATGCGATTGTCAAATATTTAGTTAAGGTAAGTGCTTATATATAATAATTATGTTTACTTATAAACATTATTACAGTTAATTATGGATATGTCTTGTGTTCTTATTCTAATGTCAGGACACTGTTTTTCGTTTTCGTGAATTTAAGATATTGCGTGTTAAGTGGCGGAACTCAACGCCGCGCTTAGTCTTACCATAGCAGAAAAATGAAAATAATTAATTCGGGATCGTACCTATAACCATCATTTTGAACACATATTCACCTATAAACGCACTTTTCCACTGTTCCACCATGATCTCGAGAACTAAAATATTTATTTTGCTAAATAAAAAAAGTATAATATTAATTAAAAATAGGACAGCTTATTCGTTCCGTTTAATTATATTGTTATATATATATATATATATATATATATATATATTAATTCAAGCCCTTGTACATTTAATTCAATATTTTTTTCCTAATTTTATTTTCTTTAGTATTGTAATTAATATAATTTAAATACTCTTTCATTACTATTTCATTATAACTTTTCGATTTCAGAACACCAAACCTCTAGTCCTAAAATCCTTTATGAAACTCTCAGAACCTGGTCCTACACCGGATATAATAGTAACAGGAAACAAACTGGCTACCCTCGTTGAGTATTGGGAAGACAACTTCTATATGAAAGGAAATAAACATATACTGGGTAAACGATATATGCGAGCTATTGAAAGTTTGATCGTTAGTTTGTCTAAGTGAGTATTTTTATTGTTTTTTCTTTTTTAATTGTAATTGTATGGTTATTTTTTGGTTTACCACACTGTCTTTACAAAAGCGTTGAAATTGAAATATTTTAAAGATAATAATTTCTATTATTAATATTTGATGGAAAATTTGATGGATAAGTGAGTGAGTGGTAAAAGAGGTAGGGAGAGACCTCGGTTGATCTTCGAAAACACTATCAAAGATACTGGAGGAAGGTCACGTAAAAAGTGTGAGGACATCCCAGACATGTATGAAGAGATTGATGACAGTGGACGAGGCGAAAGAGGTATGTAGAGACCGTAGTGTTTGGCTACTACCCTGGTAGGGATAAAGCGTGAAGCGATTAGTAGCAGTATTATTATTATATTAATATCATACTGAGATACCCACTGAGAGTTTCTGGGACACTTAGAATGCGTCGTGTTATATCATACACAACGAGTAATTATTTCCAGGTTCGAGCCACGGCTAAAACGTAGTATAATACAATGATATATATTTTACCTCATCAGGTTGGAACTGGTGACCAACATAGCACTGATACCACCGATCGCGTGGTCGTACATAGAAGTGAAAACTAAGAAGGAAAAACTTGAGAAAATCGATTTGCCACTACAAGCTTTGCAGGATATGGATATTTTAGAGGCTTTCTTGTTTAGGTGAGCTAGTGTCTATATTATTTTTGATTAAAAAAAAAGTATTAAAAATAAGTCAATTGAGGCCGTCGTAGTGCAGTCACACAAGCGTATGGCTGTAAACGCTACTTGTAAAGTTCGATTCCGATTCGGGGGTGTGAAATAAGATTTGTGCAGATAATGGGAAAAGGAGTGTCTTTATAATTAATTTATAATAATTAATCACCTGCAACAGAATTGACACCATTAAAATACCAGACAAGTAATGAATTTAAACTTAAATAATCTTTTATATTTTTGATTCATCGTGATTTCTCAATATTTTAAAACCTTTTTCTATTTTTATAACATTTACATCGATGTTTTTAAATGTGACATTTTGGATCCCTAGCGTGATAGTCAGAGAGAACGAAGCGCCAAACGCTACGGAATGTTTTTTATTATCAATAAATATTTTTCTTCTTATTATAATATTTTTTTTTTATAATTTTCAGAGTAAACACAATAGGTTGGGCCAATAAAAAACAATTCGAGGAGATTTGGGTGGGTTTACTAGCCGCCTTACAAGGTAACGGCACTCATTGGGCAGTAGCAGGAATAACTCAGTTACTAGTGAGCGTAGCACTGAGGCATGTTCCACGGCGTTATGTTACGCAAAGTGATGGGTAAGTTTTGGTGGAGCTGATCTTTTTCGATGTATAATAATTTTATAAACCTAAAAAGTTTGGACGAACGCGCTAATCTCAGAAACTATTCGTTCGAATTGAAAAATTCTATTATCGTATGCAGGCATGTGCCGAAACGTTACGCCGAGTGAACAGTACTAATAGTATTAATATTTAATTATTAAATAAATTAAACAACATCTATGGCCTCGTATTTGCCGTACTTTGGTTTAGGAAAAGTTTTGGCGGATTACATCGCGACTTATAAGTTATAGGTTATATTAGTTGTAAACTTAGTATATCAAAAACAGCAAATCCGACACTTTTATTTTTTTTTATTTAGTGTTAAGCTTTAGTGCCACTAGGATTGAGACCTGGAGATATTATTTAAATTTAGTTCCAAACCTACATCGGATTTAATAAGATCATTGATTTTTGCAATTTTTATTCGTGAGTTTACCCGTGACCACGATACTTTATTACAAAAAGTGTCCGAAACAAAAAAGTTTACAAAAATAATAGTATATACGAGATAATTCTGCTTATGATCATGATGTAGAAGACTATATAGTTGTACTTTCTTATTCATTCATTTTTTGTATATTTTATGATATTTTTTTTTGTTTATTCCATTTTCTAGAATGCAGCGGCTAAGGAATATTCTAGTAGGAACACAAGCGTATAGTTTATTTGAAGATATTAATCTAGAACGAATACCGTTAATTAAAGATGGCTACCGTGGCTTTCACTTTGGGCAATTTAGTACGGAATATTTAAAATATGCCGCGGGTGAGTTTGAACTTTATTTCTAAGGCATTTATTTTTTATGTAGATGTGATGATTGTATTGATTAAAATCTTAAATATATAATAATAATAATAATTATTATTATGATTTTATCAATATTATATTTAAAATCTTACACTGTAAACGCGACGGTTGTGTGTTCGATTACCACTTGAGGGAATTAATTATTTCCTCGCTCTTGTAAGAAATACTGTTCACCATCCACTGCATTGGCAAAACACGGAGAGTTGCGGAACTCAACGCTGCGTCTTGTCAAAACGGGGAAATGAAATTAATTTATTCCCACTCACAGATATCGAACCCACTTCCATTGTAATGCAATTTAATAAACATTTTTTTAGATATGATAGACGAAGCGTCATACAAAGTGCGCAAAGAAGTGAAACGTAAGAGGAAGAATAAAGAAATAGATGTGAACAGTTGTTTGCAATTGCTCATGGATGTTACTACTGATATGTTGGATCCTAAGGTATTTGTTTATTTTTTGTACTAAAATTGGTATTCTTAGCCTTTACTTTTTAAAAAAACTTCTCCTAAACCCTGTTATCTAGGGGCATAGCTGCACTGCACGTCATAGACTGTATTATGAAATTATTACGCAATTAATTTAAAATTACTAATTACTAAATAAGTCAAAACTTTTTAAAAAACACATGTTTCTACCATAATATATCAATATACTTAATCACACCATAAATATTGGTACAAAGAAAAAACATTTTTTTTTATTGTACGTAACAATTATTATCTTTATATATATACTTTTATTATACAAAAGGAATAAATTTTACATTTTTATAAAAAACACATTCACAAAATATAAAAAAAAACACTCTTCTGACGGTGGGACAAGGGTCCAAGCCATCGGTGGATGGGGCTTCAGAAAGAGGAACCTCCTCACAAAACGCGCCGTCTCATTACATTACTATTGGCTGCAATACAGCCATTTAAACATTGAGGCCAGTTATCAATAGCAGCTTGCACTCTTTCACGGATTGCTTAAGGGACCCCAACTTATCAAGGCGTTTAGAACAAGCCTTAATCTTTAAAACTGACCTTAAATCATGGACTAAGATCAGGATTAGATGACAGTCCAGTGTTCAGCTCTCATAAAGTCAAGAACGTTGGTTTCTAACCAAAAATGAGTAGATCGCACTTAATCACCCGGCGCCGAGTCTTGCTGAAAAGACCATTCTTTGTTATTGAACATAGTATTGTTAAGGAGCTTAACTACTTTCTCAAGAATGGTATTTTGATACACTTGTGCCGATATTTTGATAACTTATTCACAAAAATATGGCTTAGTCACTCCTTTATAGCTAACATTCCACCAAACCATCACTGAAGTCAGAAAATGCCTACATTGTGCTCTGTTGACTACTTTGTTTGTTAAAATATAGCTCAATTGTGAAAATTTTCTCATCTAAATTAAAGTATACTAAATTTTCCTGTCCAAAAATCTACTTAAGTGATGTTTTTGATTTTAACACCCTATTCTTTTTTAAATTATCAGTTTAGAAATCACTAGTGTGTGTCTTTTATGGGCTGCAAATTTGTATCTTCCATCTCTACTGAACATTCTTACCACCTCATTTACTTGTTCTAATATCTTAATATTCAGACTGATCTTGCATTCCCTTTTTTATTTCTTTCATATATCAGAACCTATTTGCATCTAGGCTTAGGCATAATTTTTATTAGGAACATTACACTATATTACTGAATATGATATAGAAACATAACACTCACAAGTCTAGATTATTCCCAATAAATGTAATTATAATTGTAATGTAATTGTAAGTTCTCGCTGTTTTTTGAAAGATGGCGTTGCAGCACTCTGTGCATGGAATTTCGTACGGTAACGAATCACCAAAGTAGTACTATATGTAACCTCAAATTATAGTAGAATAGTGTTTACTACAGTGTCAACTACATATTTATTTTCCCTTTGTGAAAATGTGTACTTTTGTGCCAAATAAAGTGTTTTTGCGGGGAATTTTATTGCACTGCTTTATTCAGAAAAAATCTGCAGCAGAAGCACACAGAATTCTCGTTGAGACAATGCTTTGTCGAATACAACGTGCAGAGACTGGTTTAGGCGCTTCAAAAGTAATGATTTTGACCTTGAAGACAAAGAGCGTTCTGGAGCACCGACAAAATTTGAAGACAGAATTGGAGGCATTGCTTGAAGAAGATCCATGTCAGACGTTAGTAGAGCTCGGGAAAACGTTACAAGTAGATGCGTCAACAGTTTCAAAACGTTTAAAAGCGTTAGGAATGATCCAAAAGCAAGGGCATTGGGTGCCGTATGAGTTGAAGCCGAGAGACGTAGAACGACGTTTTCTCATGTGTGAATTGTTGCTTCAACGGCAAAAGAGAAAAGGTTTTCTGCACCGTATTCTCACTGGGGATGAAAAGTGGATTCACTACGACAATCCAAAGCGAAAAAAAGTCGTGGGGCATGCCGGGTCACGCATCAACATCGTCGCCAAAACAAAATATCCATGGTTCTAAGCTTCTTCTCTCCATTTGGTGGGATCAGCAGGGCGTAATTAAACCTGATTGCCTCGAAAGATGAGTCGTTTTTCCGACGGGGGATTCAATTGCTATCAGAGAGATGGGAGAAAGTGGTATCTAATGATAGCGGCNGCTATCAGAGAGATGGGAGAAAGTGGTATCTAATGATGGACAATACTTTGAGTAATGTCATTGTAAGCATTATATTTTAAATTATTTTTTTTTAAACAAAAAAAACAGCGAGAACTTATTTTATTCCTAATAATCAATTTTTGATAACACTCTTATATAAAGTTTCATGTTAAGTCAAAAATTTTATACGCCTGTTGCAACTTACTTATGTTACTAGTAGCTAGTATACGTTTTCTAAATAAATAATTTTCTCTTGTTAATTGAAATAACATATATAAAAATGTTTTATAATCGCAGTCGAGCACCGGCATAGCGGCGCGCGTGTCGCTCATCAAGCTGCTGAGCACCGGCTCGTGCGTGATGGAGGCGCGCGCGCAGTGGGGCGCGCTGGCGGCCGCGCTGGCCGCGCCGCACAGCCCGCTGGCCGCCGCCGCCGCGCTGCACGCGCTCGTGGCCAGCCTGCCCGTGCTGAGTGGCGCCAGGGTCAGTACAGTCACTGGCCTCTAAATTATTTAAAATACTGTTTATAATAAAATAACACTTTAAATACGTTAAAAATATATATTATGTAAGTTGCTGAATTACAGTGCTTGAGAAAAAAAGATGAGAAATAAATCTACCTCATTTAGATATTTTTTAAGTGTTATGTTGCACACAAAGTAGAGCAAACTATAAAATATATTTATCTCTCTTAATATTTTAACTCATTAATTTAGGAGTTATTATCAATCCAAGAGCGTCTGGAACGCTCCACGTCAGCTACGTCAGCACCAGTCCGACAGGCGGCGTTACGTGGCTGGCTATTATTGTTGGCTGTGCCCACTTATGGCATCGACCCGGCTACTCTTGTGAATATGATGAGAAATTTGGGGAACGATGGAGGGGTTAAGTGAGTGATTATTTGTTTGTTTGGTTACTTTTGTTATTTTTTTTTATTAGAAGATTTACTGATTTGAAATTTTATTTTTGTGCGGGTAAGATGGTGAAGCTATTTAGAAATAATTATTATATAGATAATTCAATTTTTCAATTTAGGCCTTGAAAAACATTTCAAATTGTGTAATGAATAGAATCCTAATGACGTATATTAATATCACTAATCCAGATGGTTCTCAATACTAGCTTTTACACTTACCGATAGCAATTGGTGTTTAATCATGACTACCTCATGCAATAACAGTAGAGATATAAATTATGAAATAAAAAATAATCCTGTACCTAGTATAGTTTACAACTCTTAATTGTTATACTAAGGAAGTATATAACTATATATGTAAGGTATATTAGTAAATGAGCATTAAACGGATTTTTAGGCATTGGGTTCAATTATTAATACTATTTTATATTTTTATATTTCTGTCATACTTTATGAATTTGTGATTTAATATATTATTTGAAATATTAAATATATCCTATATTTGGCATCAATAAAAATCAGTATACCCATAAGCCTATAGCAGAGTAGGCAGCGGATCTTAGTGCTAAGTTAATACTTTGTTTTCCGTTTCCTTCTGAATTTTTGAGACTTTAAATGACGGTACTCAATGCCACGCTTTGCCTTGTTACCAAAATGAGGAAATTGACTATTTCCCCGAATGGAAATCGTACCCACAACCGTCGACAAGCGCTTAAAGTCACGCACTGTGCCATTGCTCCACGAATGTCTCACTTTTCTCTTATTTCATTACTTTGTGAAGATATGTTTAAGAAAACAATATTTTTAATAATAATTTCCACAACTTACAGGATATCCCTACACGAAATGAGTTTACACTGGGCCATATTGTTTTCTCTAATAGAACTCGGCCACGCCAATCTTATATCAATTCCGGTGGACTTCATTATAGCTTATCCTAACCATTATTGTGCTGATTTAGTTGTTAAGGTAAGTTGTGGGTTCGATTCTATTTTTTTTTAATCTTTTCTTTATTATATTTTAAAAATGATGCGAGTTATATGTAGAGGACTAAGATATATCATGCTATTTTTTTCCTGGTATATATTTTTATTTGTTTTAAATTAACAAAATTAAGATTTCATCATATTCCTGACTACTTTCAATAGTACTTTTTAAAATACATCACTCTACATTACATTCTATGATATTTAATTATAAAAATCCTTCATGAGAAATAACTATTTGCTGCGTACATTCTTTAATCATCCTGAAGTTGTGTCCGAGTGTCTAGTGCAGTTGAAAAGTTTCCGAACAGTTTTCAAATTTTTAATTCACCACACCGCGAACAATAAACGCATGACATTATCACCAGAGGGCGTGTGTGTGAAGGGTTCGGCCAGAATTTTCGTTTACCCAGAAATATACTACTTAGACACAAGAAAAGAAATCTTAACTTATTTTAATTTGGAATTTGTAAATTATACATTATACATTCATATATTAATCTCACAGGGTATAACTTCAATATTACGTCAGCAAGTGCTTCCAAAGGAACTAAAGAATAATATAATAGAAAAACTATTGGACAACATGAGAAAATATTCAGAAGACCACGCCGTGCAAATATTGATGGTGCATATGTTTTCAGGTAAATATATATTTTTTCATCTTCAAATCATTCCCCCGAGGGGAAATCGAATTGACAACACTTGTTATTGTAATTGTTTACGATCGAACACTTGTGCCCTTGCGCCAGGACTGGCCTGTTCTACTATAATCTTCTAATTATATATTTATATCTATTTACAGCTGACAGTAAACTAATAAGCCCAAAACTTCAAACGGACGTATCAAACATGGACCCCGATATATTAATGAACTCAATGGAAAGAATAACATTATTATATAAAGTGCTGAAAATATGTAAAAAAAAGCATAACAAACATATAATAACGAGTGCTTTAAAGTATTTCCTAAGAGAGACATTGCCACCGGCGGCCATTTTGAGTAGAGTTGTTATAGAGTTTGTAGATATATGTAAGGAGAGTGAAAAAAGAGATTTGTCACTACTATCTGATAGAGAAACATGGGTGGATAATACGGTGTTTAATGCTGATATTGTTTTTGAGGTTGGTAATTTTTTATATTGAAATTTTGTATGTGGATTTGAACGTGGGTCTTTTGTTATTTGTATGTTTTAATGCTGTTTAATAACAAGAAGATTAATGGATCAAATTCTGCTATGTTTAATATTTTTTGGAAGATATTTTTATGTCTCTATAATATCAATGTACCTTAAAAGTATCTTGAATATTTGGACGTTAAAAAGAAATGTTGTTACTTTTGGATTTAACTACTAAATTATTTTATGAAATGTATACGCTTTTTCTGAATGGTAAATCGGGTTGTTGGTCAAAAAGTACTTAATTTTTATGTAATTAAGCAAGATATGTTTTATACAAATATAGGTTAAGAAAGTCTTAATTCACTTAAATGACTTAAAAATTCTGAGTTTTATTCTTTATAGTAAACAATTTAATTTTATACAATACATATTTTCATTTTCCAGGTATTCCAAACATCAGTAACTCAAGATCAACTGCCAGTATTAAGTGGATGGATTTTCGAAGCTTTGTGTCATTTATTAAATGGAAAAGTTTCATCAACATTTTTACCCTATTGCCTCCTAACTTTACTTGTGTCAGCAAGTTCAAATAAACATTTACGTTCATTAAATGCTCTATCGAACAACATATTAAGACAAGGTTTCTATAAAACCCCAGAAAATCTTCAAACATGGGGTATTTTTGAAGATTTTGGTTCCAACTGGGGATGTAAAATGTCATTTTCTGATCGTCGTTTGTTATGTATCGTTGCTCTACATTCAAGTTTTAGTTCAAATCAATTGGAGCGATTGAAGGAGTTGTGTGAAATGAATGAATGTTTGAATGACTTGAAACAGTGCTTGTTAGATTAATTGATGGATTAGAATAACCATTGAGTTCCGCCACAAAAAATGCGATGTCTTGATAAATAGGTGGTGCGTGGGAAACGTAATGTCTTAACACTAGGTTCCTTCTGTCAAGCCAGCTATATGCGGAATATAACTTGAAGCTGACAGAGTAAAGTGTTTTTTGTAAAATTTAAATAGAATTAGTAAATGAATGAATGATTTCCTTATGCTGGATAGTATTCTCAGCTATTTTTACATTAAAATATAAAATAAACACGTTTTTCTCTCTCATTTAGGCTAAACATATTAAAATTCCGCATATTACTTGATTGTCTAATTTTAGTTCAAATGCATTCGAAAAATTGAATGATGTGAAAGGAATGTTTGAATGGTTTCAATAAATGTTTTTTTAATATAATAATTTCAATAAGTGATTAATCAATACAATTATTCATGATTTTCCAAAAAAAAAAAAACTATATTGACATTAGGGAACGAATGAGTCTATGATAATTAATATATAAATACATAAATTGCATCATTCAAATTTGAAAAAATAAAATGACAACGCTTATAGTTGTGGTCTTAATATAAAAGTTGAAAATAATTGGTTGAATAATTGAAATTAATATAATTTCGTAAGTTTAATTGCGACGAGAATTGAGGATGACAGTATGGTCGTTAAGAAAATCCTATTTATACATCTAAGATGATAAATAGGTTTTTTTTAAATGACATTGAAATGTGAAATCATTTCAATATTATGTATGCAATTTAAATATGTTTACAGTTTTGTTTAGAAGAAAGTATTTAACTTTTAAGTTTCCCTCATGCTTGCGTCTTAAATAAATACAGTAAAAAACGAATGTTAAGAAAACCAATGAATAAATGATTTTGCTTATGGCAACTAATTCAAATTATAATAATAAAGTTATTTTTACGTTTTAAGTTTCAAATATATCGAAAAATCATAGAAAATAACTTGGTATATAATACATTTTTAATGTAAAAAAGTGTATTTTTTTGTGGCAAATCACCAAAATATTTTGTTTATAAAATATAAAAATTATATATTTGATAAATTCATAATAATAATATTGAAAATACAAAAAATAAAAAATTCCATTAACTATAACTATATCTAACTTCACGCTTTATCCCTAGCGGGGTAGTCAGAGAGAACGGAGCGCCACACGCTACGGTCTCTACATACCTCTTTCGCCTCGTCCACTATCATCAACCTCTTCATACATGCCCTCCGGGGGGTCCTCATGCTTTTTACGTGACCTTCCTCCAGTATCTTTGATACTGTGTTTTCGAAGGTCAACTGATTAAATTCTATTCAAAATTGAGATTTTCTTTGTAAACAATAAGAATTCTAGTCCAATCGTCTCGTTTGTACTATCATTGAAATTTAATAAAGAAACAAAGTATTTTGATTACCTTTTTAATATGTAAATTAGTGCGTTGAAAAGTCCAACATTGTTAATAAGTTACGTTTAGACTTTACATAAAGGTTGTGGATTCAAACCCCATTAAGGGTAATATAACAAAAATAACTTAACAAATATTAGAAAATGAAGTAATTTCTTTACTAAAACAAATTCGGACATTAAAGTTTGTTTCAAATTATGACATAAAATGTCTTGAAAAGAATAATAGTGAGATGTAATTTTTGTAATATTTTTTTGTACTATTTCGTGATTACATTATTTATGCACATTATTACAATGTTCATAATTATTTATATTTAAATTAATTTTCTTAATATTTATATTGTATTCAATTGATAACTTAAAAATCATTAATCACAGAAGAAAGGAAAACTTTACCAAAGTACAATTTCTGAAAAAAAATTATTAATATTTATTAAAAGAAAATATTTTGTGTTATGTCCAAGTAAATAGCAATACACATAATATAAAAAATCATCAACGTAGCACAGATTATAGCAGATAAAAAATGTAGAATAGAATTGGAATAAATATATTTTCAATACTTTATAGTTGTAGTACAAAATAATTGTAATTAAGAGGCCTTTGGCATTCAAAAGCTGGTAGTTGCTGTAAATGTTAAAAATGCTTAGAAATTTAAAGCATAGTGTAAGTTCTATTTCCTTTTTTTTATTGTTTTTTGGTAATAATGATTATTTATGTATTCATATAAGATTTATATTATATAATAGATGAAAGTTTACTTTATGAAGGCAAAATAAGTTATAAATATTAATCGATTTTATGGATTATATTATTTTTCTCTGAGATATCGATTTCTCTCTAAATTTAATCGGTCAAAATCGATTAATTCTATAGTTATTTATAAATATTTAAAGGTTAATTATTTAATTATTTTGTTGTTATTTAATATTTATAGTTGAAATTGATTTGATAGTAAAATGTCGATTTCTTATATGACTGTAATTTTTTTGTTATTTAATGTATTTTTTTTCTATTTTCCTTTAAACTTAAGTAATAGTATTATATAATATACAGAATAAAATAATTATCGCTATTATTTATGAGCTTAATTTAACTTAGTGATCTCTTAACGATAGTTCTAAATATGTAAGCGTTATGTTTTTGTATTTAACAATACTTTCACCCAACAATATTTTCAATAAATATGTATTGATAATGAGGAGTTTTTAATTTCATTAAAAAAAAACATGAAAAGTATATTATCATTGTATTTCATTTATTCATATTCAATTCAGAAGCAAAGCAAAGCAAAACTTGGTTGGTAACAAGATATTGGAAAAGGAGGAAAGAAAATTACAACTATTGTAAAGAGAGACGCTATGGGATCAACTTACATTTTGGTGACGTGGTACACGTATTATACTAAACTACTCAATATAAAATAAGAACGCTCCACCTTCTAGTGGTTGAGAGAAACCTTGGGCTCCAAAAATCGGTATCTCTGGAAGTAAAATCTGCGCTTAAAAAAACCAATCAAACAAGTAACTGTTGGGCCCCAATGGAATTCCCATCAAATCCTAGAAATGCCGATGCCGAAACAGGGACTATATTTTCTCATTTAACTTTTTCAGAAAACTTAGGAAACTTGGTATAGGTCGGTTACAACTTAATTAAGTTCTATCATTCTCTACTCCAAAAACAATAGTAGATATGACAATTATAATTATCGTGGCATTAAATTAATAGAGGAAGTACCACCTACAAACTCATCAAAACCTCGTCAATTTTATCTACCCACTATAGTCGTAAAGATAATATAATACAAGATCTGATCTGTCTCTGTCTCTCTGTCTGTGTTGATGTTGATACTGTAAAAGTATCAATGTTGTATTTTAAACATTTTTAAAGTGTTACTCCACACTTAGGAAAGAAAAATACTTATTTAGAAAACGTATAAAAATTTGAACGCAGCGGGACTCGAACCCGCGCCTCCTGGAAACCGACCAGGCGCTCTGACCACTAAGCCATGCGTTCTCGCCAAGCTACGTCGAAATTTTTATACGCTTGTTACAACTTATTTATGTTGTTAGCATCTCTGTAGGGAGATTTTTACAAATTTCCGCTACCCAAAGATAATTACTAAGAATTATCGTTTGGNGCAGTCACACCTCGTGCCGCTGCGCCACGGCCGGCCTCTTTTTCTTATTAATAATTATACTTATGTTGGTTTATAAATAATTATACTTATGTTGGTTTATAAATAATTATACTTATGTTGGTTTATAAATAATTATACTTATGTTGGTTTTTACGAAAGCTCTAGTGGAAGAAGAAAGTAGAGAAAAAAATAATTCTTAAAAACAAAACTACTTACAATACAAAGAAATCATCTACGACTTTCATAAAAATCCTAAAAACTTTGACCATCTTAAAGAAAAGGAGCGGCAGCGGTAAAGTTGACTTTTCAAAAGGCTTCTCCAAAGGACTTTTTAAAAACTCTATAAAAAAGCAAATCGGTGGCTTGCACCTCTTTCAATTTACAGTGAGTACTTAACTAGCCACACGGACAGAGCATGTTTTTGTTTTATAGTGTTTTTTTTATATAAAAATCTAGGTTAAGCTGTTTCGGAGATTAGTCCGATCAAACCGAAAGACATTCGGACAAACAAAAATTTCAAAATTGTTGTCCACAATCGTGTTTTCCCATGAAAACCACGATTATTTTGAAATAACAGATAGACCCTTAAGTTTTATTTATATGCATAGATTATGAGAGTCAAGCTAGGTCTTACCAGCGAATGTTAGAATAGATGGGAAGTTCAAACACTTGTTAAATATTTGGAGGCCGTCATGACGCAGTGGGGCTGCGTCCGAGTTCTGACTGTAAAAACAATGTATGTGGGTTCGATTCCCACTTGAAAATGTTTATTTTTAATTTTATTTTTATCCCTCTGCTTGCTCTAAGCTAAGCAAGACGTTCAGTATGACCTATATGAGACTATAATAACTATAATAGTAAGAATTCTGTATTATAATAATGGAGAAGATATAAATATATATCATATTGACACATTTATTATCAATATCATATTAACATATTAGATACACTCAATTTTTGTAGAAAGAGGAATGATACCTACATATTTAAATTATATTCCTTTACCGGCTCTGGAAAGAGCGCAGCGTTAGGTTCCGCCACCCAATATTGTAATATTCATCGTCATCATAAGTCCAGTCTTTGGTAATAGAATTACTTGTTTAATTTCAATTTTTACACTGATAAATTGTTGGAAAGAGACAATAATACAAATGATTCATTGATAATACGTTAATCTATTGATAATACCCACGTTTTATTATGAGAATGCAAAATGTTCATAATATATGTACCTATACTTAAAATTATAAAGCTGACGACTTTGTTGAACTTGCTGATCTCTTCTTTTTGCATTCTTAGAATGTATAACAACTATGGGTGTAGGAATAGGGGTGTCCGGGTGTTCCTCGCCCACCCCTAAAATTTCTATTTTTGTATGTTCTTCTTCAAAGTATTTATTACGGCATCCTAATTCTACTTTGCAATAACATATGTACCTTATATTAAAACGTATTCAAAGTCATTTTGTCCTTCATTTTGTGCATATTAAAAAAAATTGAAATGATTGGATGTCATTATTTAGTCTCAAATTTTGTCTGAAAGTTTCTTTAAATTAGAATCGAACCTACAACAGTGTGTGTGTGTGTGTGTGTGTGTGTGTGTCTGTGTGTGTTTAAAATCGCTCCCGTAGTTAAATTTATATAATTAAGAATTGAATACCTCACATAATGTCCTAGGTGCCAGAGCTACTTCTGTCTCAGGCTGCTGATAAAAACCTTCCCTGACCATCTAAAGCATAAATATTTTTTCAACTCTAACCAATATTTCCCGAAATTAGCGCCTTCAACCAATCGAACTCAGGAAGAGCTATAATATTAGTTAAAACAGAAAATTGTCTTCTAGATCGAGAAAATCAACAACACCTATTAGTTAATTATTATTACACGAACAGTCATAGATAACGTTATCAATAATAATTATTGATGAAATTGTTCTCTTATCAGTTAGTGTAGCGCGATGGCGGCCACACGTCGCGCTTACATTTTCGGTGCTTTCGTATCCAGTGTGCTTTCTGTTATCTTTATAATAGTTGCTATTTCTAGTGACAGTTGGGTCAGTATTCCTTTTTAATTTTTTAATAATCACCTTCAGGCTATATCCCGCACACAGCAGGGTAGACAGAGGGAACCTAGTGTTAAGACACTCCGTTCCCCACATCTTTTAGTTTCCCAATTTTTTTGTGTTTAAAATATATATATTTTTCTATAGACATTGAGGTCGATAGGTACTGAATAAACAAGTAACGTGGTAGACCCATAGAATCTAATATCGAAACGCTTCGTTCTCTACTTTCCGCCTGTTATAACAATAGTGTGCTGGATTTCGGAACACGTTGCAGCGTTCTACCGCGTTTTCTCTCAGTAGAACTGTTTTCCGAATCAGTGCTAGTTTCCTGACAATGTTTAATGTAACTTAACTATTTAAAAGTACATGTAATATAGCCTAATTAAACAAAAAATATTTTGTATTTGATGTTTCAAAACTTACACATGATTTTCATGTATTAAAAATAAGCGTAATAATTAATAATAATAATAAAGTAATTTTATCAACTATTTACAATCAATAGTCTGGACAAATTTATAACAAAATTTTAAAGAACATTATCAGGTTAATTATTATAAAATAGTCTAAGCCATTAAAAAATTGTAAACATAATAGTAAAAAATATTCAAATGTTAAATAACATTATAATAGTAATAGGTATATTATTATAACTTAAGGTTGTTGGGGTGCAGTGGCATAAGCGCGTGACTGTAGATGCGATGGTTAAGCGTTCGATCCTCTGGTAACAATTCATGGCGCGGCGTTGAGTTCCGCCGCTCAACACGCATTGGTCACACGCTCGGGCGGCGGAAAGTGGGACACGGAGTGTCTTAACACTAGGTTTTTTCTGCTTTCCTTGCTGTTGCAGGCGACAGCGTGAAACTGGAAGAAAAATATTACTATAACTTACAGATATATGTATAGATATAATTTGAAATACAGAATATTTTGAAATTTAATTTAGATCCATTTACCTACTTCTTGGCTACTCCGTTAATCACACTTTATCATTGAAATTCTATTCTTCAATTTCCACCATATTCTAAATATTGCTATTCAGTAATATTAATATTCAGTGACGGAACATAACGCCGCACTTATCTAATCAGAGCAGGGTAATATAAAGTAAATAATTTTCAAATAGGAATTAAACGCACATCTGTAGCATTTACGGCTTCTACGTACGTGTAGTACGTGGAGGATTTTTCAGTTAGCGGGTGATTAACAAACAAGATCTGCGATCTGCGACGAATCTGCACTTAAGCCCTAACTTATAAACCGCTCTCAACTCTGCAATCAATCTTGAGATGGCGTTTTAATTTATACATTATACTTTGTGAATGAAAACTGCACTTCAAGATCGCTCTCAGAGTTGAGAGTGATTTATAAATGTAGTCCTTAAGAATAAGGCACGTAAATAGGTTAGGCAGTGTAAGAGAGCATTAAAAGACTTTTTTTCGAAATTGCTACTGCAAAATCTACTCCAACAAAGTTGCGGGTGACAACTAGTCTTAAAAAAATATGGATTAATATCTATTTACACACAATATTTGCCAGAGGAGGTTAGACGAGATTTGTTTTATTGCCGTTTTGTGTTTTGGACCGCGTAATACACAAAAGGTATAATAATAAATATTCTTTTGTAGTTTTATCTATTTCGAGAAATGGAAAATCATATGATATAGAAATTGAATGGGATCCTTCTGACATGAATTGATTTGCTATTGGGTATGAGATTGAGGCCGGTCGTGGCGCAGCGGCACGAGGTGTGACTGCAAAACCGACTGGTTGTGGGTTCGATCCCCACTCGAGGAGAGGAAATATTTACTTAAATTTATATTTCCATTTCTTCGCTCTGGTGTCGAGGTTAAGCGCGGCGTTGANAACGTGCTCAGCTGGTTTGGGCACGTCGAACGAATGAGTGATGAAAGAATGGCAAAAAAGATTTATGATGGAAAAGTGAGCGGTAAGAGAGGTAGGGGGAGACCTCGGTTGACCTTCGAAAACACAGTATCAAAGATACTGGAGGAAGGTCACGTAAAAAGCATGAGGACCCCCCGAAGGGCATGTATGAAGAGGTTGATGACAGTGGACGAGGCGAATTATACACATCTAGACCGTAGCGTTTGGCGCTCCGTTCTCTCTGACTACCCCGCAAGGGATAAAGCGTGAAGCTAAGTTAAGTTAAGTTAAGTTAAGTTATTTCGTAAAACTTTATTGCAGCAATGTTGGAGTTCTTTTGGATATCAGTTTATTTTAAATTTACTATATTTTTTTGTTAGTATCACTTCGTATTGTGCCTATATATAACCTACCCCGCTGGTAGGCAACGAGCCTAGTAAAGATATTCCGTTCTTTGCTTTCCGCGTGAATTTAGTACTTCGTGTTGATAGACTGAACTATTCTTTGGAGTATTGGGTATAATTATTCGACATAAGGGCGTGACTGTAACGCGACGGTTGTGGGTTCGATCCCGACTCGAGGGAATGAATTATTATTTATTAATATTTTCATTTCTTCGCTCTGGCACTAAAGCAAAAGCTAGGCGTTGAGTTCCGCCACTCAACACGCAATGGCTCGAAAAATTCGGTAGATACTCCGTTCCACACTTTCTGCTAAAATTTTCGTTTAAGATGGCGGAACTCAACGCGATGCTATATCTTGCTACCAGAGCTAGTAGATGAAAATGGTTCATTGCTCCTGGTAGGAATTGAATCCACATCAACCGAATCCAACCGAAAACAAAATAATATAGACCTCACTAACAAAGAGCAGAGTGGTTTTTAAGCTTATGACGCCGTCGTGGCACAATGGGTCAGCGTCTGACTATAAACGTGACGGTTGTGGGTTCGATTACTAATTTCATACAATGATTGAGGCCAGTCGTGGCGTAGGGGTACAAAGTGCGAGTGTAAAATCGACTGGTTGTGGGTTCGATCCCCACTAGAGGAGATACAATATTTACTTACATTTATATCTCATTTCTTGGCTCGGCGGAAAGTGGGGAACGGTGTGTGTTAACACTAGGTTCCGCCTACCTTCCCTGCTGTGTGCGGGATACAGCGTGAAGCTAATAAGAAAAATAGTTATGTATATATTTTTTCAGCTTCACGCTTTATCTCGCTCTTCTTAGTAGATAAAACTCTTTCTCGTTCCTCGTTTTTCGCCTGAATTCGAGACATTGCGTGACGTTGCGATCAAGTGACGGAACTAAACCTATAGTAGGGTGGGCAGAGAGGCAGCAGTGTAAGGCACTCCGTTACGATTAAGACTTTTCCTTTCCTCAATTTCCGCCGAATTCTCGAGGCATTACACTTTGAGACTTGAGTGGCGCCACTCAACGCCGCGCGTTGTTTCGTTACTAGAGCGAGGAAATTATAATATTAAATATTTATAATATTTTCTTCGGGCTTACGCTTGTGCCACTCACACATTTTAACCATATTAAATATAACTTTATATTATATACATACACAAATATTGCATACATCAATGCAAATTATACATATTATATACGATAAATTCTTTTTATTGGATTTAGGACGTAAATTAAGCCGTCATCGAGATACGGATTAGGGGAATTTTAATACTAGGTATATTAATAAATACTAAATACTAATAGCATGTTACATTGACTCTTACCGTTACGACGAAGGTAGTGAATCCAATAATTTAATATAAAAATAGCGAGTGCACACGTTCGTAATTAGCATTAATAGTAATTAAATGGTAGTTGTCGTTAACATCTTAAATGATATTTTCGTGTTTATGCAGTAATTTATACCGACGTTTTAACGAGGAGGAGACAGCGGAGAGGCAGACACTACAGTCTCTGTGACCTTTTTTACCTTATTTACTGTCATGAACCTCTTTTACTAGGCATACTTTTTACACGATCTTTCTCCAATATCATCGATACTATATTCTCAAAGATCTACTGAGATCTCTCCATGCCTGCACATTAGTTTCATAAATCTTTTTTGCCATTGTTTCGTTACTTGAACCACATGAACACGTTCTTCTTCTTCTTTCTCAATTCACGGCATTCTCGCTAATAGAAAAATTAGTTAGTTCTCTCTGTACAGTAAAACGATGTGAAGCTGAGAAAAAAATCCTTTTCAGGTAGTATCTACAGTGGACACAAACGGACCTCAGAAAAGCAACGTACAATACGGTTTATTTGGAGGAGAGTTTGCTCAATACATCTTTACTACGCCGTCTTACAGTACTTTATATGGTAAGTGTGTTATATATAACTAGCGGCTCGCCCACGGCTTCGCCCGCTTAAAATATATGATTACTGATTTAAAACAATCAAAAATTCG
>JAAIXJ010000134.1:303530-332971 GCA_013403705.1 Heliconius hermathena
TGACTGGCCTCAAGTCTAGTCTACGTAAGACTTTTGAAAAACTAATGTAACACTTGTCCTCTTTCTCAGAAAAGAAAAAAATATACAAGCTACTTTTTTACTATTCACAGATGATGAAACATTTGGTAAAACGAAGTCTCTAATATTTATTAAGTTGTAGTCTAATTCCATTTCGTAGTCTTCATACGCACAGGTATCAGTATCTTCATTCTCTTCACAGTAAATTGTCACTTCCTCTTCTGATTCCAATTTTTGAGTCACTTTCTTGTGAAAAAAAGTCCAGTATAGTTTTGTTTTTCTTTCGCAGTATTTTTTTACATATAATAATATTCAAAACTGCCCCCTTTATTTTGTTCAAAGCTGCCTCAGTGGTAATTGAAAAATTACAAACTTTTTTTTTTCAAGTAAAAGTTTAAAAATTGTAGTAATTTCTAGTTTATTGCATGATATATGAAACAGTCTAACTAAAAGAGGAAAAAATAAAACCATATACCTTGAATTGGATTCCTGCGATCCTTACGCGTTTATTTAAAAATGCATAAAATTTTACTCAAAATCAAACACTCCTCGTAACTAAACTACTGGCTCTCATATATCAGCGATGACAAGTGACATGTGTGCAGGTTAGTGCTGCCACTACTCAAAAAAATCTACCAAAATTTCTTTTTTAAATAGCTCTGTTAACACATATTTTCAAAGGTGCCCCTGTTCTAAGCTACCCCCCTCTCCCCTACATATATATTTTTTATCCATAAAGTAAGCTAAACTATTGGAAAAAATACCACCAAAGTTCTAGTTATAACTTATACAACGTTAGTATTAAGTAGCAATACTCAGTTTCCCGTCCGACCCATGTAATTTGGTGCCGTCATCAATCATCGTTGATGCAAATATAGGGAGGGTTGTCTGGTCGAAAGTCGAGAGAAACTTGATGTGATGAGATTGCTTATTGGAAAAGATTTTTAGTTATTTATTTCAATTTTATTTAAAATTAAAATATATATACACTTATATTTTGAAGCCATTTTGGCTCAGTTGGAGCATCTAACCGTAAACACGAAGGTAGTAGCTTTAATTACCACTTGGGGGCTTAAATTGCTTTCATCATCTCATTCTGGTAATAATACAAAGCGTTGCTAGGAGAGCACTGCGTACCCTGCTATATGCGAAATACAGCGTGAAGCTATAATAATTCTTTGAACATGGTACATTTGTGAAGTACTATCCACACGATGGTCGTGGGTTCGAATCTACTAGTACAATATTTGAATTAATTGAATTTGCCTGACTGAGTAGCATAAGCGCGGCGTTAGATTTTACTACGCAACTTTACAACATATCTTGAATGGGTGGAAAGAGAAGAATGTAGTGTCTTATTGCTAGGTGTTAGCATTTCTTAAAAAAATCTTTATGAGTTGTCAACATGATTGTCTGTTCGATTTTCTTTCGGGAAAATTTCTGTTGTACACTCAAAGGTAAAATTTCCATGTTTCGTACGAAAGACGAATCTATCGTAATAAAGAGGAAGGGCAATTACAGCGGCGTTCCCGTTCCCTACATTTGCATGGACAAGATTGATGGATCAATTTACGTTGGGTCCGAAACGGCGAACAACGTGCTTTTGTTACTTACCAGTTTATACGTGACATTTACTCGGCGAATTGAAGAAAGGTTTGGAAACGGAAAATGGCTAGAAATTGTGATATTTCTCCGCAATGTCTTTTTCGTACACTTTTTATAGTTTCACGCTGTATCCCGCGTAAACCAGACGGAACCTTGTGTTAGGACGCTCCTTTCCCCACTTTCTGTTCTATTTTGACATTGTTTTATTAATAAGACAAAATGTGGCGTTGAGTTTCACCACTCAACACGCAATGTCTCGAAAATTTCTCTACAGAAGTGGAGAACGGAGTGTGTAAATAAAAGGTTCTATATCTATCTTCTCTAGTCTACGCTGATGAATGCGGGGATACAGCGCATTCTATTTATAAATTATACGTAATGGCACAAGTTTTAAAAAAGTATTTCCATTTTTTCCGTCTCGTCCATGTTATACGACGATAAGTTATTGTTAAGCCTATTTATTTTATTCGTACTAGGTGAGTGTATCTAAGTAACACTGTTACATAGCAGGGTAAGCACTTATACTTATACTCGTATATAATGCTGTTTTAGAATAGAATGTAAGTAGATCAGTAATTAAACATGCCAAGTTAGTACTAACTTAGAGTCTCAGGTGAGATTAAAGTCTCGTCCAAGTTATACGACGATAAGTTATTGTTATGCCTATTTATTTTATTCGTACTAGGTGAGTGTATCTAAGTAACACTGTTACATAGCAGGGCACTTATACTTATACTCGTATATAATGCTGTTTTAGAATAGAATGTAAGTAGATCAGTAATTAAACATGCCAAGTTAGTACTAACTTAGAGTCTAAGGTGAGAATAAAGTCCTTCTAGGAAATATATAGAATATTATATTAGAGTATGCATTTAAAGAGAATTTTAAATAAACTTAAAAATTTGATTTGATTTTTTTATTTGAACTCTTCGTGGCCCAGGGGTACAAGCGTATGACTGTTAATGTGGTGGTTGTGGGTTTGATCCTCCCCACTAGGGGGAATAAACTATTATAGTTTAATTTTCTCGCATTGGTAAAGATGGAAAGTACGGCGTTGAATTTCATTCATTCACACAATTCGGCGAAAAATGGAAAAGGAGTGTTTTAACATTATGTTCCCAGGTTCCCTTTGCTGTGAAACAAGAAAATCTCTAAATTGTTAAAAAAACCGGGGTGAGTTTCTAGGTAAACCGACAATTAGGTCAAGGTGGCCAGGATTGCAGGACCAAGTGTCATAGAGATCCTTAAATGACCAGCAGTGGCCGTCGAAATGTTGAAATGATGATGATGATTATAATAATTGAAAAAAAATTGGTACATGAAACGTTCTATTATTAAATATAATTTAGAAAAATTATTTTACTAACATTCACAAACTTTGAATAATTTAAGAGCGGTTTTAGCTAGTGTATTTCAAAATATAAAGCTGTATAGATATTTCAATATTAATCTCTGTAAATCCGTAATACACGTGTACCATACGGTGTGAGAAGAAAATGTGGTAATTGACATTTCATCACCGTTCAAATCTGACATATTTTGTTGAGTGGCGAAACTTAAAACCAATATTTATAACTATAATTACTACATAAATATATTTGTAATATTTTCATTTACTACCTTCTTCTTGTACCGAGATCAAGCGAGGTGTTGAGTTTGCTATACCTCAAGAATTCGGCAGAAAGTGGGTAGCGAAAGTCTTAATGGGCAACGGATTCTAGTCTTAGTACTAAATTCTCTGATTTCCTCTGCCTATCGATACAATACGATATACATACATAATGTAAAAACGGCGTCGTGGTGTAGTGGTACATCGTAAAACTGGGAATGCGATGATCGTGGGTTCAAATCCCGTTCCGGACACTTCCGGAATATTATTCACCAATTAAATATAATTCACTAATTATTTTCGTTTGCTTGCTCTGGTAGACACTCAATATGCAATATCTAGAAAATTTGACGAAGCGTGTAGAAGTTGATTTCATTTCGCTGATTTCTGCTGATAGAATAAAAATGATGACTTTGTTTATCGGAATTTAATATTGATACATATATGGTGACAATTAATCATGATAAAAATTAAGGATTTTTTAAAATATTGAAGTTGCTCCCGAGTATTAAATCCTATTTGCCCTAATATAACGAACAAAAACCAAGATAATGTAATAGATGCTTTAAAACATGTAAAACCAAGTTTTGTAACATTTACCATATTTTTGCTTACATTAGTTACTCTATACGTGGAAATATATACATCATTGAGTCAATACATAGACTTTGGTAGAAGTCCTAAATGAAAAGTAAATAGAAAAATCTAATTTAAAAATCTTTTTGATGCTATAGCAAAAGTAGTTAGTTTATTGAAGGTAGGTTCTTTTTATTTTTGTTTATTTTAAAATTAGAGGAGGAGGACTAAATTAGAGGAGGAGGTTGTGGGTTCGATCCCCACTCGAAGAGATGAAATATTTACTTAAATTTATATTTCCATTTCTTCGCTCTGGTGTCGAGTTTAAGCGCGGCGTTGAGTTCTGCCACTCAACACGCAATGCCTCCAGAATTCAGCAGAAAGTGGGGAACGGAGTGTCTTAACACTAGGTTCCCTCTGCCTACCCTGCTGTGTGCGGGATACAGCGTGAAGCTAATTTAATTTTTTTTTAATTTTTTAACATTTATTTTCTTAAGTTCAGTATAATAATATTTAATGAAACATAAGGCCACCGTCGCGCATTCGCTGACGTACAAGCCCGGTGTTTAACGTGCTATAAACGGTGGTTATGGATTCGATTAACGCTGCAGGTATTTTTCCACTATTAAAAGACAAAATACGGCTTTGAGATTCGCCTTTCGACTAAATTCTTTCGTAATACCTTGGATCCGGATATTGTTATTATATATAGTCGTATTATAAAAACTCTTTACATAATTAGTATCCTGACGTACATATAAGCTTGTATTATTATAAAGTTTTATCCTTTTTTTCAATGTGTTCGCTAGTTTTTGCGTGAAAGTGAAACAAACATACACATGAATTTTCACGTATATATTTTTACATATTAATTTGTCACAGTCGTGGCGTAGGTGGAGGCGTTGAGTTGAGTTCACGAAATACACAATGCTTCCAGAATTCGGTGGAAAATGGGGAACGGAAGTGACTTAATGGGAACGGTGTCTTACCACTTGCCGATTTCCAAGTGCCGTCTTACCTTGGTACGTGCGGGATGGAGTATGAAGCTAAAAAAAGGATTAAACAATTTACGATCTTTCCAAAAAGGGATAAATCAAAAACTATATGCAACAGAGTTCCAAAGTGGTCTCACATAAAGTACATTATACGTAGTTGGTTAGACTATACGGGAGGGTAAGTTCCGTCGTATGCATTATGGAGCACAAAGGATACTCCACATATTTACTTGCTAGTTGCTACGGTATTCTAGTTTCATTGAAATTTTCGAGCAAATTAAGAACTTTATCTCGTATATAGTTGTTTTTAGTTTGAGTAACTCTATGGTTTGTTCTTATATTTTATTTTGTAAGTGTAACTATTTAAAAATGTATAAAATTTGAATGTTACGCGCTTTGTTCTACGTTTTTGTATATAGCGTGTAGGCAAAGGGAACCTGGGAACCTAGTGTTAAGACACTGCGCTCCCATTAACACACTTCAAGTCTTCATTTTCCGCCTGGCAGTGTTGAGTCAGTTAATTTGGCTTTGCCTCGTTGAGAAAGCGAGGAAATGAAACGAAGCGAGGAGTGGAAAAAAATGCATTTCCTCGAGTGGGAATCGAACGCACAACCTGTCGCCTTTACAATCGTACGCTTGTACACCTGTGCCACTACTGGCCTCAAATATAATAACATAATCTTTCTAAAACTTCAAAAAATATCTATTTGAAAAACTTTTAAGCCGTAAATTGTGATAACTGCACTAATGACTATTTGAGTTCCGTCGCTCGCGCTGGCTCTACACTGTCGCGGATAAAAGTACTTTGGAAGATAAATTTGTAGGATTAGAGTGATTGTTGGGGAATTTGTACGAATAAATCTTTTAAATGCCTTTTTTAAGTATTTTTTAGGAGATTTAAAAGCGTTGCAGGTGTTGAAATATGTGATGTGCAATCTGCTATTCAATATTTTTTTTATGTTTTCTCTTTATGTTTGATATTGTAATTGTCATGGTACGAATAGACTACTACATAAATGTCAGACATCAATGTATGTACTGTTTACATTTGTGCTACTTAGTGCCTGATTCTACGTGAATAGTAATTGTTTCCGAGTCAATCGCGGTGTCAACTCTGCCCGGGAGTACAGTGTCACATAGCATTTCTCAATAAAACTAACACAAAAAAATTAAATAGACGATTCTAATATAAGCGCGTGCAACCAAAAAAACTCTATAAACAAAATTTCACCAAGGGCGGAAAAAGGAGTACGGAATGTCTTACCACTAGGTTCTTTCTTTGCTATGTTATAATCCGAAAGCTACTTTGTACCAAACTATAATTGCACTTCAAAATTATTCTAAATGTTGTGAATGAAAGCAGTCTCTAGAGAAATTAGGCGTCGGCGTTAGTTAGTTTGTTAAAGTTCGACTCAAATAAACGCTGCGTTCTGTTCTATCAGTTTAGGTACTAATATACGAATATAATAGGTTATAATAACTAAATTGGTTATTTATTTAACTACTTTTAACTATTTATTTACTTACTACTAGAAATTCTGGGAAAATTTGTTCTATTTCTGTATATATTTTAGTTTTCATTTAAAATTATATGCAACGAGTTAGATATATTTGTATTAAATTTGATTCAATTAATTTCATCGTTACCAGAATAAGGAAAGGTAAATATTAAATATTTTAATTCCTCAAGTTGGAAATCGAACTCACATACCTCCATGATTGCCACACATTTACGTACCATGTGTTTTCATAATATTTTTGATAGCTTCACTTATATATGTGTAATAAATAGGCAGAGGGAACCAAGTGATAAGTAGCACCGTTCGCCACTTTCCGGCGAGTCCTGGAACTCAACGCCGCGCTTTGTGCGTGTCAGAGTAAGGAACTTTTACAAATTATAATATAATAATTATACAATTACAAAAATACATATTATAATAATATAGATTAATTATTAATAAAGTTTAAAAGGACAAAAATCATTAAATCAATGGAAGGAAAACAACAATGAAACAAACCCTAACGAAAGTTAAACCGCTATTCGTAAACTTTCTAATACAACTGAGTGTTGCTGACAATTTACTTTCTATATTTTAAGTTAAAATGAGCGTTCTGTATCGAGTTTGGCTTTAAATATTTATTTTGTATTTTATTTATGAAAAAGGAGGCTGTCATATCCTGCTCGGAGGGGTATGACGGTATTTTTTATTTCTTTCCTATAGTAACGAGTCAAAGCGCGGCGTTGGATTTCGCCACTATATACATATTGTTAACTTGCTATATTTACCGATGATAATATGCTGTGTTTTAATTATCTGTACTATACCCTAACATGTATGCTATGGCAACATTGTTCTTTAATAAGCAGCCATGTTGTAAGCAAATGTTATATAAGGAGGTACTTTTACATTTGAGGTAATTTGCTATATTGTGCTGGAGCAGTGCGTTTTAAATGATAAAGGAACCGCTGAATTTATAAATATATANATATATATATATATATATATATATATATATATATATATATTTCTATGTTAATTCAATAAAATAATTTACACGAACTGCAGTTTTCTTCACATTGTTTAATACAGAAGACAACAATAGCCTCCAGAATTCGGCGGAAAGTATTGAAAGGAAGTATATTTAATGGGAACGGAGTGTTTTAACACTATTTTCCCAAGTTCTCTTTGTCTACTCTGCTGTTTGGGATACAGTATAAAAACCTATGTGTTTAAAAAAAGTATAGTATATAAACATTGAATTGGACTGTAAATGCTACAATCGTGCCTTCGATTCAAGGGGAAAAGAATTATTTTAACTTCCTCGACCTGCTAATAAGACAAGCGAAATATGTAATGTTTCAAAAATTGGCAAGAACGTTTAGCCGTTCTAAAGTTTAAGTGTCTTAAAACTTAAACTTAAAAAAAATGTTACGTATATGTATATAATAATAAATCGAATTTATCATCTTAACAATCATCTAACCTAAACCAGCGAATAAAAAGCTTTGACGCTCCAATAAAAATAAAAAAAATAAGAAACAGGTGGTTCTAAATAATGAAAGAAAGCAAAACTTTTTGTTCAAGAAAGTACTTTGTATCTGCAGATAGGACGGTACGCTCGGGAGCGTTTTATTTTATAAGTATTTCCAATATTATTGCAGGCTTTTGTTGGCACATGGTGTATTTTATTCTTTATTTCTAATAATGGCCGGTGGCTTATTACTTTAGGTTTTGCAGGTACCGTATACTGGATACAAAGAGATGAGAAGAAATAACTATTAATCATGTATGGTACGAATTAAATGTGATTCCAAATATATTGGGTTATATTGAAACATTTAACGTGATGTAATACGACGGACGGGATACGGATGCCTTCGACGTTGTTTAACGAGTCGTAGCGTTAGCAGTGTATGAAAGTGAATAGTCCTCAAACAATTTTTCAATTCGATCCAATCATTCCTGAGATTAGTGCGTTCAACTAAGCAAACTTTTCAGGTCTCACCAGGAACCCTCACACTTCTACCCGCAACTTTTTGCCGAATTCTTGAGGCATTTTTATCTGTATATGTATATCAACAAAAAATATCAATAAATAAAATCAAAAAACAAGCTTTCTAAGAATTTTTTTTCAGGCTCTATTGTATTTTACAAAACAAACCGTTTCATTTGATACTCATATTATTGTTATAAATTTTTGCACAATCCACATAAGATTGTGCAAAAATTTGTAATTCCTTATTTTGCTGCTGCCATTTTAATAATATTATTATATTATATATAATTTCATTGTCACCTGAACTGAAATTGTAATCCAAAGTTTAGTTCATTCGGTCACTGGGAAATAAAAACAAACATATACCAACAAGGCAAGTCAAATAAAAGGTTGTAATAACAGAAGACCTACAACACAATGACATAACATAAAGGCTGATTACAGTCAGTCAGTCATATCAGCGAAGTGCTATCACTAATGTTACAGCTATAAAATTTCCACTCAACTCGGTCCCTGAATAATTTAACATTTTGCATTGATTACAATATATTTTTGTGATGATGATGATGATTGCAGCTTATGTAAAAAAAGCGTTCATGTTTTTTCGCATTGCGGGGTAGGCCCAGGGAATTTAGTGTTAAGGCACTCCGTTCCACACTTTCTGCCTATTTTTTGGAACATTGCGTATGGTGGAACATTGGGGTTTATCAAACATGTTGTAATGGCTGGGTTTATCCACAATGTGCTTACAGCTGACTTCGATACATGCCCATTCTTGATAACAGAGATGTGTTCCTTCACCCTATAGGCCATAGTCACAATCTAGTTTGTATGCACCTGCACATTGTAAAAGAATATTACTTTTCACTGTCCTCAAAAATTAGTTCTCTTTATTGTTAGGTTATATATAGGCTAGATATAGTTCGAAGCTCGTCCTACCGATAAATCCGGTTAAATAGTTACATTTAAAATAAAAAAAATATATATTATTTGTGTTTAAGCTATATGTACTTAAAAGTGATGTTGAATATACTCAGTGATAACCATGTGAGTAGGCTTTCTATTATTTACCATCAACACTACAGTTTACATTATTTCTCGTAAAATCCACCGTGGCGCAGGGGCACGATGGCTTAGCTTTGTATACAGAAATATACATTTTGTATCTAATTTCCTAAATTGTTCTATTTCAATTTCTAACATGCTAATTTGAAGGGAAGCCCTAAAACTGTAACGTCCCTATTCCCTACGAGTCCCTCCATTACACCGCGGCGTAAAACCACCATTGTTGCGTGAAAAGGTCCTTTTACATAAGTTTGTTCTATTAAGCTCTTTTTCCCATATTTATTGAATAATATTTAGTACCGATAATCATTTTTTTTTACAAAAAAATTCACTTTAACTTTAATAATTTTTTTTTTTTAAAAAAAGAAACCTTTAGTCTCCCATAAAAATGCAAAATATATTTTTAAGCATAAGAAGTAGTCGTCTTTTTATATAAATACATACAATGTTTGCTCGTTTTAAGGGTGTGTAAATGTTACTAGATTTTAGATACGACTTTTATATAATACATATGTTTATTATGCATATATTATGACATGAGAATCAACGCCGCTTTGTATATATACCAAAGCGGCAAAATGATTTCTTAATTTTAAAGTGAAAATTTTCTTTTATAAATATTAAATTTCGCTTTGTGAAAGCTCTAATAAGCTCCATAAATATTTTTAAATAAAGTAACATACTCTCTAAGTAAAAATAAGCTTATATAACTTAAGTGCTAAGTGGAATATAACTTTGCGCTAATGCCGTCCAACGTTTGTGTCAGGACAGAGGAAACTCAATATACTCTATTGTTCCATATGTATACATTACATGCTATATATATATATATATATATATATATATATATATATATATATATACACATTTATTATAGATTTACATATAGCCTAAAAATGATATATTTAAACACTAGCATTTGTTTATTAGCATACTTTACAATAAAACCTTATAACCATAAATAAAACTTTATAATACAAGAATTACAAAGAAACTGCAGATTTATATACAATTTTTTTTTACTTTCACGCTATATTCCCCATATAGCAGGGTAGGCAGAGGGAACCTAGTATCAAGACGCTCCTTTTCCCACGCACCGCCCAATTTTTGAGACAGTGTGTGGCGGAACTCAACTTTATTCTCACAGTGAGGAAATTAAAATATTTTATTTAAAAAAAACAATATGTTCAAATTCAGACTTTATGCCGCTGTGCCACAACGGTCTCAAATTAAACAATGGCACCTGTTAATTACCGTCCCAAACAATTTACAATAATGATGTACGGTAATTAAGCTTTATATTATAAGCATCATAAGGTATAGTATACTTCAGATATTTATATACCTGAGAATAAGATATAGGTATATATTTATTTTATTAATTACTAGCGGTACTTGCGTGGCTTTGTCCACTTTTTTTTTTTATTTTTTTTTTATGGAAAAGGACAAGGCAAACGAACGTTCGGGTCAACTGATGGTAAGTGATTACCGCCGCCCACGGCCCCGTGCAACACCAGAGGAGCTACAGGTGCGTTGCCACTTGTAAATATTAAAATCAAATCAAGTCAAAATTGAGGCCAGTTGTGGCGCAGAGACACAAAGTGTGACTGCAATATCGACTGGTTGTGGGTACGATCCCCAATCGAGAAAATGTATTTCATTTCCTTTATTTAAATTTATATTTTCATTTCTTCACTCTGCGGCAAAGAGCGGCATTGAGTTCCGTCACTCAACACGCAATTGTCTCCAGATTTCGTCGAAACAAAGAGAAGCATCGGTGTTAGGGTAAAGGAACTCATCTCCGATGTCAAGAATGCGGATGTATCGAAGTCAGCTGTGTGTGAGCACTGTGGATAAACCCAGCCAATACATTAGGTTTGATAAACCCCAAATCCTAGCTAAGGAAAACAGATACATTCCTAAAATGATCCGCGAGGCTATTGAAATACAAAAACATCTTAGTTTTAGTAGAGAGGATGGCTGGAAACTTTCTACCACCTGGGACTTACTCATGAAATCATTGAAGTCTCAAACCCACCATACCAGAGGGCAAGATACTATCAGCTCATTCTGCAGGAATCCAGGGCAGTACGCGAGGCAATTAAACAATCGTTGGCGGTAGTTTGATATAATAATTATGTCAACTGACAGACGAATGCCACCTCAGACTGAGGTGACCCGTGACCATAGACTACTGTAAAGTGTTCGAAACGTCGGGTTTCCAAAATCTAAAATCTTAAACATACGCGATTAATCCGGTTAAAGTAGTTTCATTTAAAAGGTGTAATAATCGTGAAAAATCAAAGAACTTATTATAACTAAGTCCAGGTTGGGACTTAAAATCCGCTTAATCTGTAACTGTAGTGGCGAGTAAGTAAACAAGTGGCAACACGTTTATTGACTCTCTGTCCGCGCGTCTTCTCCGTCCTTGCTATCGTCTTATACATACATTACCGGCTGTATATTCGGCATATTATAGAATACCAAGGTAAAGTAAAAAATAAATAATAATTCATATATTACCTATACATTTTAGTTTTTCTGTTATATATTTAGCTATTGCTTAGACTATCGAATTATACAGATTGCCGGGAACATATGCACCTAAAAAAACATGGTTATTTTGAATCCACAATTAGACACTTCAATTTTATTTACATATATTTATAATATATAAATTTTTGAGGCCGTCAGAGTTTGGAGCGTCTGACTGCAACGCGACAGTTGTGGGTTTGATCCTCTATGGGGGTTTGATCCTCTATTTTGATTTCCCGGTTATGACTGTATTCACTTTATTTACTCATACAAATGGAGCAAAGCAGAGTTAGGCAAAGGGATCTAGTGTTAAGACACTCAGTTTCTCCACTTTCCACACATTCTGAAGACATTGCTTCTCAAGTGATGAAACACAATGCTGCGCAGGAAGTGAAAATAATTCATTCCAACTAACAGAAGTCCAATCAATAACCGACACATTTACAGTCAAAAGCAGTCTTACTGCGCCAATACAGTCTCTGATAGTAAAAGTAGTTTTTTGTACTTTAGATGGTGGTGGACCTATATATAGTACCTATTGTTCCATATAAAGTAATGTATATGAAGCTAGTTTTAATTTATTCTACTATAAAGTGCAAAACCAACATAGCAATTTAATTAACATTATAAATCTAGTGAATGGAGTCCAGTACAAAAATCCTGAAAAGAGCTAAAAAATACAAGCATTCATCCGTGTTGAGAAAATTTAGATAAAATGCTGAAATCCTTCGCTCTTATGGAGCTTGCACAAAAGCGGGTTCTTGCATCACTGAGTGATTGCAGACTTTGTAGGTAATAGAAGTAGCTTTGAAAAAAAAACTCACGCTGCATTCTGTATATAGCAGGGAAGGTAGAGGGAACCTAGTGTTAAGACATTGCGTTTTTAGTTGTGGAACATCGTGTTAAGATACTCCTTTGCTCGCTTTCCGTCTAATTATTTATCAATACATTGCTTGTTGAGTCGCTGATCTCAACGCCGCGCTTTTTTTTTAGCAGAGTGACGAAAGGGAATGACTTTTCCCCGTGACAATCGATAACCGTCACATTTACATTCGGACATACGACTTTGTTTTATATATTTTACTTAAATTCACATTGTATTTCGCATGTAGTAGAGTAGGCCGAGGTAATCTTGTGTCAGAAAACTCCGTTCCCCATCGTGTTAAGCGGAACTCAACGCCGCGCTTTGACTTGTTACCAGAGTGAGGTAATCTAAATACCGAACCCACAACAACAAAAGTTTTATATTATGTAAAAAATCATTTTATGATTACCTACTTAGAAATAATAATTTAATTTATAAATAAGTTACATATACAGCATTACATCGTCTTCCGTTTACACCGTCTCTCAAGATAATTCTGTTGGTAAAATACGAGGTGTAAAGGGGCGAAAAAATGTAGTCGTTGACGCGTATGAATCCGAGTCTCTTTGAAATTTCAAATGGCGGGCTCTCGCACGGGTGAGCACCGTGGCCTGAGCCGCGAGATAAAATAGAATTTTTATACAAAATAACATATAGAATGTTACCACGTTATATGTTTGTACTGTATATATTTTTTTTGGACGATTTTATTAGGTCGAGATGTAGCAAACTATGTACTAATTTATAAGAATCTGAATTGCATTTCTAAATGTTAAATCATCATGAAACTTGGCAATTATATGTTGATTAGATTTTTTTTTCATCTTCACGCTGTATCCCGCACACAGCAGGGTAGGCAGAGGGAACCTAGTGTTAAGACACTCCATTCCCCACTTTCTGCCGAATTCTAGAGGCATTGCGTGTTGAGTGGCAGAACTTAACGCCGCGCTTTGCCTCGACACCAGAGCGAAGAAATGGAAATATAAATTTAAATAAATATTTCATCTCCTCGAGTAGCGATCGAACCCACAACCATTTGGTTTTACAGTCACACTTGTGTCACTGCGCCACGACTGGCCTCAACTGACTTTATTTTTTTAAACCATTAATTATTTAACATGTTTTTCATAGGTCGATTTTTAACTGTATTTAGCTCAGGTGAAAATAAAACAGTATAGTGTAAACGAGGTGCCCTAATAATGGGACCAGGACTTTAATATTATTTCATTATTATCCTCTTATTAGTCCTCCACTTTGTGTCTTAATATAAATGAGCTATTTTAATCGTTTTCATATCGTAAAGTGAAGTGCGTGTGGTAAATAAAATTGACCACAGATATAGGTAGTACCTACGTTTCACTGAAACGATTAACGAAGTAATATAACCAAGCCTACTGTATCTGTGGGCTCAAATACGTCTCTACTGAATTACAAATTCTATAAAATTTTAATTAATTCAACCATTTTCACATGGAATTTAATTTTCACAATTAAAATGAACCGAAACAATAAAATTTTATTCTATGATCGTTTTAAATGAACGCTACGGAGCGAACGCTTATTTCATACAAAGAACAAGTATTGTTTCTATACAATTGAGTACAATTACAATAAGAGGTAAAATTACAACAATAAGTTGGATAACGACTTGGAATTAATAATATTAATTCAGCTAGTGCTATATTTATTATATTAAATTAAAATTAAATCAGCTTCACGCTGTATCCCGCACACAGCGGTAGGCAGAGGGAACCTAGTGTTAAGACACTTCGTTCCCCACTTTCTGCCGAATTCTGGAGGCATTGCGTGTTGAGTGGCAGAACTCAACGCCGCATTTATTATATTAAGATTATTTATTCATTTATTATATTAAGATTATTTATTCGGTCTTTGACCTATTTATTAAAATCCGAAAATATATTTTTTTTGCCGAAAGTAGCAGGTACAAAAACCAATGTCAACCCCAGATACTCTGCTTTCGCCTGGATTTTAAACACTGAGTGGCAGAACTGAGCGCCGCGTTTTTTTCAGAGTGGGCAATTAAAAATAATTTTTCTTCCAGTGGAATTCGAACTCAGAACCACTGCGTTTTAAGTCACTCTGTTCCATTGCGCCACCATGGCATATAGGTATTGTACTCGTATATTTTTTTTTTATATGTGAGAGACAATCTTTTCTTTTTTATTTACAATATTATTTATATTGGAGCCGTCGTGGCGCACAAGTGTTTTATTGTGACTGTAAACCAATGATTGGGAGTTCGATTCCCACTAAGGGAAATAAAACATTTAATATTTTCACTTTCTCAATGTGGTAATGAGACAAAGCGCAGTGTTGAGTTCTGCCAGTCAACGCGCATTGCCTCTAGAATTCGACGAAAAGTAGAGAACGAAGTGTCCTAACAGTACATTCTCAGGTTCCCAGGTTCACTCTGCAATAGGCAGGATATAGCGTAAAGCAAAAAAAAAAATTATATTGTAAATTGTATTGTAAATATACATACTGATATTTTTCATTGAGCAAAATCTCAGCTGCGTTATGTTTTATATAGTACATTTCAATAATATACCTTTGATTTAGGTGAGAGACTAATATAAATCGTCCTAGTCAGCGACACCGGACGGTGACAGAACACGAGATATTATGAACGGACATCCCTTAAATTGTATTTGTATGAAAGTCATAGATATACATGAATAAATAAAAACAAGTTTAAACACGAAGCGCGACGTTTAGCTCCGCCTCTCAACGCGCGATGTCTTGAAATTGGGCGGAAAGTGATGACTGATGTTTCGACATTAGGCTCTCTCTGTCTTAATAATTCTTAACAAAATAAACGTATCTATCTCTATTTATTTTTATTTCCATAACCTAGAGTTAGTATGTTGAGTCGAGATAGTTGAGAGGAACCTAACTCCGCTCTTTGTCTAGTTACTGTAGCGAGGAGATGTGATTAATTTATAAAGAAATACCCCGAATGGTAATTAAACCCATAACCGTCGCGTTTATCCCTTAGCCTCTTCTTTTTTCAAAGTTTTTCTCCATTAAGTTATCCAATTACAGTCTTTTTTTTCTTTTTTACACTTCTCTTTACGCTGTATCCCGCAAAAAGCGGGGTAGACAGAAGAAGGTAGACAGAGGACCTGGGAATATAGTGTTAAGACACTTCCATTTCCCATTAATATTTTTGTCCGCCGCATTTTAAAGGTATTAAGTGTTAAGTGGCGGAATGAAAACATTACATACTTCATTTCCTCGAATAGGAATCTATTACATTGTTTCATTCATTAAGTTGTTTCTTAATCACAATGGGTGTAAAAGTGAGTACTATACACCGTAAATTTCGGAAAATAATAAAATATATAAAAATATGTTAAACAACATGCCCAGGTTGTATGGGTTCGTTCGAACGTTCAGGTAAGAGAGGTTGAGGGAGACCTCGGTAGACCTTTGAGAACACAATATCGATGGTACTGGAGGAAGGTCACGTAAAAAGTATGGGGACCCCTCGAAGGTATATCTCCCCACATCTATGAATGTTAACGAGCGTTTGCGTTCCGATCTCTCTGGATAAGCTGAAAAAACTTAAGATCGAAAGCTAAAGATGAATTAAATGTAATTTGATCATCAGAAATACGTTTACTTCCTCTTATTTACTTTTGTGAATTATATAACTACATTAACCTGAAAGCAACATAACATTACATATGAACATATATGTATATGTATAATAAAACCACCGTAGAATTGAATTAGCTACCATCATATCTATAATCTCTACTCTACATGTTTTTACTGTAGTAGCATTCAAAATGAATTATGACATCACAAGCCGAAATGAATGGTCGCAATTATTCCAACGGAACGGAACAAAACCTTCGATTTGTCGTTATATCGTTAATTAACACTTGTAAATTATAATTGGCTTGGAATTGTTCGCATCGTACAGCCTTATTAAATTTATATTGTTAACTAATTATATTATAAGCTTATTGTGTTATTGATAGTTTTGACGTAGTGGAACAGCCACTGTAAACGCAATGGTTGTGGGTTCGATTCACATTCGGGTATACACTAAGTGTATTTCGGGGATAGCGAAGGTGAGTATACCTTATGTTTATTTCTCCGTTGTTTGGGAAAAAATTGTGAACGAAGAGTCATAACACTAAGTTCCCTCTGTTTACGCTGCTATTTGCGGGATAAACTGTGAAGCTAAAAGAATATTTTTATTCAAAGTTGAAAATTTATTCAGATGCGACTTAAAAAGAATAATAACAGATTGAAGAAGTTTCTTTAATCCGCTTTACACCTAGCGTGTTTAAAATTCTACTTCCATGTTTGTAGAATTTTGTAGAATAAAAAAGAAATTCCATTTAACTTTAACGATGTTTGAATTAAATTCTTCAAATAAACCGTTGTTTTTTTTCGGTTTAACGGTTAGTCGATTTTGCTTATAAGATGAGCAAATCAACAGTCATTCGTTTACTGTGCAATCAAAAATGTAGAGCTACATAAGATCTTTGACTTTTACAACTTTATTAAAATTTTAAAGGAGTAATGAAAACAGATATATTCAGAGCATGATGTGTGAGGTTATTTTTATTTCTACAGCTTCTTGAAGTTAACAAAATAATTATAAATATATTTATTTCTTCGCTCTGATGTCGAGACAAAGCACGGGGTTGAGTTCTGTTACTCAACACGCAATGCCTCCACAATTGGGCGATAAGTGGGGAACGGCGTATCTTAACATTAGGCTCCTTCTGCCTTCACTGAGGTTATTGAAATGCAACACACATTTTACCACTTGTGACCCACTACCACACATTCAAACTTTAATGTCTCAAATCCACCACACCAGAGGGCGAGCTATCGTCATTTCATATTGAAAGTATCCGGGACAGTACGCGAGGCAACTGACAGCTTGTTGGCGGTAGTTTGATATAATAATTGTGTCAATTCACAGACTGACTCAAGAGTTTCGTTTAAAACTTAGAGCTAAGGTACTGTGGAGTTTTAGTTTTCTTTTTTTGTTATGTAGGAAGACAGTCTATTCTTTTATGTATATTTTACATTTTAATTTATAGAGAGCTATAATAGGATCTCGTGGTACAATTTCAGCATCATGTTTATTTATAGAACTGTGCTTCGTTTTTCCACTTTTTTAGGATTTAAAAATCAGCGTCTCTAATTGCGTCGATACATTTAATTTAATTTAATTTATTTTATCACATGCTCTATCCCGCACATAGCAGGGCCTTTGTATGCTTATGTTAATGTTTTGATAAAAAAGTGTGGCTTGGAGGTTTGCTTTGCAATGTGGCACTCCATTACTGTGCGGTTTTGTATGAACTTTCTTCTACGCGCCATATAATTGTTGAAAGGCCTAATCTCGGCAGTGTTTCTAAATCAATACGACATGGGTACCTCTTTCCTTTCTTCTTTGAGAGACAAAGCACGGCGTTAAATTCCTTTACTCTACACGAAATATCTCAACAATTAGGCGGAAAGTGGAGAACGGAGTGACTTAATACTAAGTTCCTTTTACTTAACCTATGTCTAAAAAGAGCGTGATGCTGATTAAGTAAATAAAAAGGCGATATCAACGAGCTTAAATCTCTGAGCAGATTAGAATAAAATTTTATTGGTCATATAGGGACTTAGGAAGAATGCCTTTTACGATTTTCAATCTGTTTGTTACTTTATGGGGCAGTCGAGGCGCAGGGGAATAAGCATGTGATTGTAAACGTAATAGGTTGTTTTTGATTCGATTTTCCTACCTAAGATTCCCACTTTGAGAAATTAAGTATTTAATATTTGCATTTACTTTGCTCTGGTAACGAAGCAGAGCGCGGCGTAGTTCTGTCACTTAATATTTAATGCCTCCAGCAATCAGCGAAAAGTGGGGAATGTAAGTGTCTCAACGGGAACAAAGTTTCTCAAAACTAGGTTCTCTCTGCCTACTCTACTATGTGCGGTATACTGTGTGAAACAGAAAAAAAATATGTTTATAATCTTTTGGATCAGACGAGGTCAACATTTTTTAATGTAAGCATGTTCTATGTTCGATAAGCTTTGGGTTTATTTGATAAGATCAAGTACAGAGTTAAGTTTGTTTCATCAAGTAAAACGTAATATTTTGAAAATTGGGCGGTATGTGGGGAATGGAGTGTCTTAACACTAGAGTAGTGTTAAGGGAAAGGGAGAGCCCTTAGCCTACCAGCAATGAGAGTAAATCGTGAAGCTAATTTATTTAATATTATATACCTATTTGTTTCCTTTTTCCAAGCAAATTTGTTTAGGAATAGAAAATATAATCTTCTCCAATCAAATTATTACGCAACGCCGCGGAAAACGTCTCATATTTTATCATTTCGCCAAATTTAACACCAAAGGATTTGGACAGAATTTACGACATGGATAACATCTTGATTCCGTATTTGAGTGTTGTTTACTTTAATATTTCTTAAATTTATAAAGGTCTTTAAATTATGTCGTTCCATTGAATCTGTGGGCGTTACAGCACAGAGTGGCACTGCGTGGGTTGTAGGTTCGATTCCCTTTCGGGAAATCATTTATTTTCATTTACTTACTCTGGTAACAAGACATAGCACAAGGCAAGACAAATGGATGGAAAATTGGAAACGGAGAATCTTAACATTAAACTGGTAAAGATAACGCAGTCAGAATGTTAATTCGGAACGCGACGAGGGCAACGACAAAACACATTGTGGAATATAATTTAAAGATGGCTTTGAAAGATAGGAACGCAGCGGTCGCCTCTTCCACCATAGCGGTCATGCCCTTATCCTAGTGCAAAATTCCTCACATCCACATCCAAATTAATTATTATAAAAGTTTAGCATGTACTTATAGTTATGTAATTAAATATATATTGTAATGTGTAAAATTGTTAAATATTCATATATAAACACTCGCTTAACACCTTAGATCTAAGTAAAATTTTGTAAAATAATGTAAAGTTAAAAATTACATTTTCTTATTATAGGTATTAATTGTATGTAAATAATAATGTAATTAATATATATGATAAGGAAACTAGATATAATAATAAATTAAAAAAAGGTACGGACCAAGTGTCTGTAGTGTTAAATAATAATAATAATAAAAAAAAACATTACACTTACCTCTACCTATTCTGCAATATGTGTACAGTGTGAAGTAAAAAATAGTTACTTGTTTATTGCGCTTTTTATATTGGAATCGCTAAAAACATGCCAGTGAGCGCTCCATGGAAAAAACTATAGTAATATTTTTATTATATTCTTTTCAGGCACCTTGTACGCGAGCGACGTGGAGCCGGATATCCTTAAAAAGCGTTAACACGTGAGTGGAAACGTGAGGAGGTCGTGTGTGGGATTTATATGAAAATTTTTGATTAGCCGTATTTTTTGTAAGCAGTTTGCTTGTATAGCCGAACTAGATAGATGGAGCATTTTTTTGTTGTTTTGGTTTTTAATATTTTTTGACTTTCGTGGATATGGAGGCGAGAAATAAGGTGAAAAATACATTTTAATTCAATTAACAATTGCTTAGGTATTCAAAAGATAAAATAAAAAATGAGTGCATTTTCAAAAACTAACTAAAATTAAAGTCGATGCGAAAATTCGCAACATTTCTAGTCTTTTACTTTTTGGTTTTGCCACTTGGTGGAAAAATATTTTCTCTTAGCCTCTGGTGTAAGACAAGATGTGGCGATGAGCTCCGCCACGACGATGAAGTGTCTTAATACTAGGCTTCCTCTGTCAGCTCTGTGGGAAAAGGTGTAAAGCTTTAGTTTATTAAGATATAACAACAGAAGATGATTATTAAGATTTACTATAAGGGCTCGCCGTTGGTTCCCATAAAGAACGTATCTTACAGATATCTAGGTTAGTAGGCGTGTTCCGTAGATACTATATACATATGTATGTATAGTACCTGACAATTTAATACGATTCAATAACCACAAGTAGGCCTTTGATAGTAGTACTGATAGTAACCTGTAAAGCTTAGTTTGTGAATTCTTGAATAGACGACATGACATATGAAGTGGGTATGGGTTCAGTTCCTCTTTAGGTTAAATTTAAATAATTTATCGTATTTCTACGAACACAGTTTCATCTCACATAGCATATTCAAATATATTTTTTTGTGGGCACTTTTAAATCGCTCCTAAAAGATGAGAAGGAAGCTCTGCTGATAAGAGGCGGCAGCAAACATAAATTACTAGTGTTAAGTTTCGTAATAGAATCATAATTTTCAGACATTTCGTGTGGAGGAGCAAAGGGAGCCCGTAACTATTGCTTTTTATTCATACACTGTCCAGCTGCGTTACGACAGTCCTCATGTATATTCTGTATTGATTCCCCCTTTGGGGAATGAATTATTTTAATTTCCTCACCCTGGTACAAGGCAAAGCGCGGCCTTGTGTTGTAGCACTTAACACGTAATGTCTTGAGGAACGGAATGGTGGCTACAATTACTTATTAGATTCCATCTGGCTACCCTGAATATACGATACAGCGTGAAAAATATCTGTTTTAGAAAAGGTTCTAGATTCAATTCCCGCTAGAGGTCGCAGTATACACATAGGAGTAATACAGCATCTTAGTAGCTACAAAAGTGAATCAGCAGAGCGTGCATGATTCTATACCTCGTATTGGAGAGTTGGTATCTTGTTATATCATAAGCTTCGTATTGTTATGACAGAAATACAATAAAAGAGGCGGTCGTTGCGCAGTGGGACACCGGGACCGTCGGATTGTAAAAGCGATGGTTGTAGGTTATTTAAATTACTTAAATTTTTCAGCTCTGAAAAGTGTGCGCTCAGGAAAGTGTTTAAAAGGAAGTGTAAAAGTTTACGATTTTATCTACCATTTAATTTACTTAGGGTCAATCTGAAAGGAGTGAAAAAAATGGTTAATTTCATATTAAATAAATTCTAATGTCATTTTCTAATTCATTTATCGTCCAAATTTCTAACTCGACGTACTCAATGTATCCGAACAAACCGCCCAATTTTCGAGATATTACGTGCAGAATTCCACACATGTCATGTACGGGAGCTAGGCAACGAAATTTTTATCCACGAATGGGAATCAAATCCACAACCATTGTTAACAGTCAAATGCTATGCCACAACGGCTTCTATTATGTCCGAGTATAATAATAAATTATTTTTATACGTGAAACTCTATATCTCAAAAGGGCTGATTACATTTCCGATTTGCTCAATGCTCGTAACCTTGTTGGCACGCGAGGCCCGCATAGTAACAATATTCAATAGAAAAATCATTATTTACTCATTCTGTTCTTCTCTAAAGACTAATGACTTATTTTTTTAAAGCAAAAGTAATTACTATATTATTTTCATGTACTTCGTAGGTAAGAAGACAAAACGCGGTGTTGAGTTCTACCGCTCAACATGCAATGAGTCGAACTGAGCATAAAACAGGGAACGGTACTCCGTTGTCCTAGAATAGTACTAGGCTCCGTCTGCTTACTCTGCTGTATGAAGGATACAGTGTGAAACTAAAATAAAAATAATATACTGAATTAAAATGTAAAAAAGATAAAAATTGATTTTACAATTTTTTTTTTAATAATTTTAAAATTACAATTTTTATTTTATGCATACCTACATACATGTATTTGCGTTAATGTATATTTTGCTATTTATACTTTTAGCTTTATTAAATTACTGGTTTATCCATTTTCTAACCATTTACAGACTCTACGAGCATGTAGAGTAGCGTAACATAGCGCCGCATATTACATAATCAGACCGGAAATATTTATTGTAAACATTACCCAACTGGGATTTCAATTTACAATTGTAGTGGTTCAACGATTTAACTAAGTGATATTAATAAAGGTTTTGTAGGGAACTATTATTTATATTTATAGTTTATTTAATATGTGTTATTTATGTACTTCAATATTGTAATTTATTTATTTATCATTTATATACATACATACATTTAATATTGTTTATATATTTTGTAGTAAGTATTCGTAGTTAGTTTATTTATATCAAAGCGCTCACTGCCGTCGACTGAACCGGTAACGTGTCGTAATAGTTACGCCTACCCCCTTGTCGACGGCATATTTAATTATAACAGTCGTTGCTTGCCACTCGATGCGCTTTCCATCCGTTCCCTTGTTTTATCTAGTATTTATTTCCAAATTTGTATCTTTCGTGTTTAGTTTTAATTATAGATAGTGGTTTTAACGATCATTATAAATATACAACATCCTATACGTTTGTTATAAAAGATTGTCCTTAAGCTAAAGAGATGGCGTTGACCATTTCTATTCATTATCCATTTATCCATTTCGTTTGGTTCACGGCAAACGTATATAATCAGGCAAAATCCTAAATAAAACTTCCCAGCCCGGTGACGGATTCAAGATCAATCCAGGTTAAGTCCATTCGAAAAAAAAAACTTAAATAAATTGAGTTCAGATTGGATAGGTCACTGAAGTTGTTTTATTTAAATTCCCTTCAAGTTCAGTGGTAATTTAGTACAATAGTTCGACGCTTCTTATAGTGTAAGCAAGTGGATAGACTTAAAATTAATCGTTTAAGTAAGCATATTGGGGTCGGCAATGACGATAATATATTTCGTTAAAAATATTTTATTCACGCGCCAGACGTCGCAACCGGTGCAACTTGCACTTAATATTTTAATTTCTTCGCTCTGGTGCCGAGAATTCGCCGAAAAGTGAGGAATGGAGTGTCATAACACTACACTGTTACATACAGGATACAGTGTTGTTATGTTGGCATTACGTTGTGAACGCAAGTGCATAGCCAGTCTCGCAATAAATGTTAATTGGGAAGCACGTCTTTTATTTACCAGTGGCGACGAGGACAAACAGGTTTAATATATTGGTCGGTAAAGTCAGTGAATTAACAACCGAAATTTAATAACCGGGAACTGGTTAGCATATACAGAAAGAATGGAAATGTATTTTGTGGCAAATAATATTAAGGAGGAATTAAAATTACCAACACTTATTTCGTTAATGGGTGAAGCAGCCTATGAGCTGTTGTCGAGTTTAGCGTGTCCGTTAAAACCATCAGCGTTAAAATATTCGGAAGCTACAAATCTTCTACAAGAACATCTACAGCCGAAGCCTCCAGTAATGGCGGAGAGGTACAGATTTAGACAACGTAGACAGTTGTCGGAGTCCATTGCGGAGTACGTGGCAAATTTAAAAAAACTATCAAGATTTTGTGGTTTTAAAACAAACTTAGAGGAGAATTTAAGGGATCAATTTGTGTGTGGCTTAAAAAGCGAGATGACGAGACAGAGGTTATTCGCGGAGGAAAATTTGAACTACGGAAAAGCAGTTATGTTAGCCACTACACATGAAGGGAACGGGACGCCGGAGCGGTGGAGCAAACTGAAGTTTCTACGGAATTCTCAGAAGGCGTCAATAAAATTAAAATCAATTTATGTATAGTTTGCGGAAATGCAAATCATAAAAAATGGAACTGTAAATATAAGGAATACCAGTGTAGTTACTGTCATCAAATTGGTAACAATGTTTTAACACAACGTGGGAAAGGCGGGGAAGCGCGGAGAGCCGCGGCGGGCGGGGTGACGCCGGCGCACGTGGTCGCGGAGGTTATTCGTATGGCAGGTCGGCCAGTACCTACTATGAGTGACGCAATCTGAGGATGACACGTTAAAGATGCATGCAGCTTCAGAAAAAGTAGGACGGAGTCACTATGGTGCACAGAGTAGTGACTTTGAATGCGGTAAAGAAGAAGGCGACGAGCCAATGTATCAAACGTCGCTAACGCAATATAAACCGGTATATTTTACTATTTTAGTTAGTATTTTTTTAAAAATGGAAATAGATACGGGAGCGCCGTTGTCGTGTATTAGTCTTGATATTTATAATAAACATTTTAATAATATTATGATAAGACTGTGCCGTATTAAATTGAGTTTTTACGACGGATCCCTTGTAAAGCCATTAGGTTATATAGAAATAAATGTGAAGTATAAAAATGTAACGGAAATGTTAGATTTGTACATTTTTAATAATGGAACAACTAACTCACTAGGGCGGCAGTGGCTAGCAGCGTTAAGTATTGAAATACCTAAATTGTGTGTAAATTCTCTAAAAACAAATGTTTATGATAAAGATAAAATTGTTAATTCTATAATTTCCAGACATAAAGCATTATTTGATGAAACGTTGGGGCGGTTCAATGGCGGAACGATGAGGCTATGTGTGCGGGCGGGAGTGCAACCCGTATACTGTCGCGCGCGAGCGCTGCCGGACGCGCTGCGCGACCGGGTCGACGCCGAGTTGGATGCCATGCTAGCCGCCGATGTCATCGAGCCGGTTGACCGCTCCGACTAGGCCACGTCTCTAGTCATAGCTCGTAAAGCGGACGGGGGCATTAGGATATGCGCCAACTATAAGGTATAGCTAAATCGTGTTTTAATGGTTGACAGGTACCCGGTTCCAAAACTAGACGACTTATTTAGCGAACTGTCGGGGCAAGTTTGGTATACAAAGCTAGATCTCTCACAAGCGTATAATCAGCTGGAGCTCGATGAGTCGTCTAGGGATTATACGGTCATAAACACGCATCGTGGATTATTTAACACACGCTTATATTTTATGACGATGTTTTAATTACAGACTTGGAAACTCATTTAGAAACAATAGAGAAGGTTTTGCACATTTTAGAAAGTAACGGGTTGAAAATTAAACGAAATAAGTGTAAATTTCTTGCAAATGAAGTCAAATATTTAGGTTTTATAATAAGTAAAAACGGACTTGAAGTCGATAAAGACAAAATAGAAGCTATTGTGTCTATGGCGCCCCCTACTAACATTAGTGAACTTAAATCATTTTAGGGATGGTCAATTTCTATGGTAAATCTTAAAAAAATCTTAGTACGTCTATAAGTCCATTGTATGAGTTGCTCAAAAAGGGGAAACATTTTATATGGAGGAAAAGTCAGAATATAGCTTTTGAACGAGTTAAAAAAATGTTATGTAGCACCGAAGTATTGGTGAATTTAGAAACAATTCTCACATGCGACGCGAGCGAACACGACATTGGCGCCATTCTAGCACAGCGCGAGTCAGGAGGACGGGATTTTTAACAACACTGGTAAAATGATACTGAAACCAAACTTTTCTCTGAAAACATGATTTTCCTGCATATCCTGCATATCCTGGGTAAAGGGAACTTAGTGTTTAGTTCATTTCTCGTTTTCCGTCCAATCTTCGAGACATTGCGTGGTGAGTGTCGGAACTCAACACCACGCTTTATCTTGTTACCAAAACGAGGAATTAAGAATTAAACCCAGCCGTTGCGTTTACCTTAACGTTGTATTCCGTAGCAGCTACATAGCAGGGTAAGCAGAAGGAACCTGGGAATCTAGTGTACACTCCGTTCTTATTAACATACTTTTACTTATTTAGAACCTACAGAGATGCTAACAACATAAATAAGTTGTAACAAGCGTATAAAAATTTCGACGTAGCTTGGCGAGAACGCATGGCTTAGTGGTCAGAGCGCCTGGTCGGTTTCCAGGAGGCGCGGGTTCGAGTCCCGCTGCGTTCAAATTTTTATACGTTTTCTAAATAAGTATTTTTGTTTCCTAAGTGTGGAATAACACTTTAAAAATGTTTAAAAATAACATACTTTTGTTACTCACTTTTCGCCGACTTTTGGAGGCATTACGTGCTGAGTGGTGGAACTCAACGCCGCAAACTAACTAAATTTGGTTGGTAAAAATGTGAGAAGATACTCTTTATATACATGTAACATTTGATATCATTTATGAAGATCAAAGAGATTTATTTGTCGGGTGATTGAAAGGCTATTGTTGCACAATTTTGAGTTTTATATTTATTGAAATAAAAGCTTTCTTTGTTTGGCAAAATATTATTTTAGTTTAGTCAGTGTTCCGGAGAATATCACTTGCTGGTCTCTGGCAGTGCTTATAAATATATGGAGAAGGTATATTAACATTTTTTTATTAGAGTTTCATTTGAAGACGAATCTCTACATCTCTAAAAATTATAGTTTTAGTGTAAATAAGTACTTGGAATTTACTTGGTTTAGAGTAACTATACACGGTAGACGTACAAGATATAATACAGCAAAATCTTTTTATAGCTTGCTAAAAGATTTCGGCTTTTCTAGAACTATCGTCAATTTAGTTTTAGATTGTATTTTGAAGTCACGACACTACCAGAATTATTTTTTGGTTGGGTAAAGAGAGGAGCTTGGAGAGGTGAGGTGAGTTGATTAAAAGTGCCCCTTAAGCTTATACGTGAGTCGCAAGTGCTAGGCACTGCACGGCTGCACGGAGAGTCCATAGAATACAAAACAGTTAAATTTCTTATTCAATAAAATTGTATCTTTTTTCCGTGCCCCTGCACCACGGCATACGGGTGTGACTGTAACGGTGAGACACACCATTCCCCACTTTCCGCTGAATTCTGGAGGCATTGCGTGTTGAATGGTGGAACTCGCGCCACGCTTTGCCTCGACACCAGAGCGAAGAAATGGGAATTCAAATTCAAAATAAAAAAATCAGTGTAAAGTGGGGAACGCAGTGTCTTCTTAACACTTGGTCCCCTCTGCCTACTTGCCTCTTTTTTGTTGAAATGAGCAACTCAAACTGTTGAGCTACCGAGTCGGTTTCGGTGTCGGTGATAGATTTATGTTCATTCGACGATTAACGCCCAATATTCTACATTTCTATTTATATCATCTTGTATATAACTGAGATGACATCATTTTCATCGTGGATTGGATTGCTGCTCATTTGATTATTTCTATTATTTCTAAAACTATTTCATTTTTCCAAGAATGTCAGATTCACAAAAAAAGTCGTTGTGCTCCGTCACCTAACATAGTTATATCTGGAAATTTCGGTGGAAAATAGATAATGATAAAAGAAACTAAAATAACCAATTAAGCCTAGGCGTAACTCAATGTATCAGAACGATATCGGCAAAATTGCTTCTACTAAATTACACACTAAATTATTCGAAGCATCACACTTCACTACAGCTAGGAATTTGTCAGCGTCTTCGAGGAGGCCTAACTATTTATATACCAATATTTACTATAGGTCCCGCCCTGGGTTCACCTATTTTTTTAAATACTATTTCAAGAATAGTGAATGTATTTACGTTTCTTAAGTCATAACTACAACTATGTTGTGGGTTCAATTTCTTGGTATAATTTCATGATATGGAATAAATTACATTAATTTCCTCGTTCTGGTAACAAAACAAAGCGCGACGTTGTGTTCCGCCACTCAACAATATCTTCATAATTGAGTGGGAAGTATGATTAAGGACTAAGGTTTAAATATTAAGGATCACAGATCAAGCTCTTTGATCATCGATCAAAGATTATTAAGAATTACGGGCTATGGAATACAAATTACGGATTGTGGATTGCGAGTTACGGATTTTAAAATAAATCGTTTTCTGTTTTCTGCCAAAATTAAAAGATATTTCGCATAAGGTAGCAGAACCTAACGCCGAATTTTGAATAACGGTTTGAATAACGGTACGCCTTATTTGAAAAAAACAAAACAAACTTTAATTTATATTCATTAAAAATGAAATAGATGAACTGAATGATGATGAAATGAAATACACAACTGATGCACCTATATGATTTAAAAGCTTGTCTCTAGATTTAAGCACTCGTATTTATTTAATTTTAGATCACCCCATTATTTAATTTTATTCCTAAAAAAAAATCCAAAATTAACATAACACAATCTTTTTTTTAATTTTTAAAATTTTAACCACACTTAAGAAAGAAAAATATTTCTTAGACGACGTAAAAATTTTAACGTAGCGGAATTTGAACCCGCTCCTCTTGGAAACCGTTCAACGGTTCAGTTTTTATATGTTTTCTAAAAAGTATAACAAAATCTATTTCATAATAATCAAATCTAACCGGCCATTGTTTTTAGATATCCATTTATTGTTACTGCGGAAGGGTACAGTTGATATATTCAGTTTAATTTATAAACGTTAATCCTATTTCAAACTATATAAATAGTGATATATGGTGGTCGGGTTAAATATAAATGTATGGGGAAGTTTGAATGGAGTTAGCGATTTATAGTTATTTAACATTGTAGTTTCGTTCGAATGTGTAGCGCGATGGATGTGGATTCAATATCCACTCGGGGGAGCTATTTTCAATTCCCTGCTTAGATAGAAAAAACATACAGCGTTTCGAATTTGTGCCTAAAGTGAAGAAAGAAGCGATGTATATTTTTAGTTTCTCTCCTGTTCACTACCGTGGCGTTGCAGCATATCGTCTAACTGTAAATACGAAGGTTGTAGGTTCGATTTCCACTCAGTGGAGTGAATTGTTTTCATTGTCTTCAAAATAAATAAATCAGCTTCACGCTGTATACCGCACACAGCAGGGTAGGCAGAGGGTACCTAGTGTTAAGACACTCCGTTCCCCACTTTCTGCCGAATTCTGGAGATATTTGCGTGTTGAGAGGCAGAACTCAACGCCGCGCTTAACCTCGATACCAGAGCGAAGAAATGGAAATATAAATTTAAGTAAATATTTCATCTCCTCGAGTGGGGATCGAACCCACAACCAGTCGGTTTTGCAGTCACACCTCGTGCCGCTGCGCCACGAC